>CM076572.1:605062695-605301597 GCA_034641835.2 Pinus albicaulis
CTTCGTCGCCATGGCGTTATTTCGAGTTCCTCCTTACTAGGGCTCCTAAAATGTACTAGGATGGATTTGTAGAAATTAGCTGAATAAATCACTTATTCAATGGAGATTAACCCGATTACACATCAATTTCGAATTGCATGCATAACACATAATCTCATCTACAATTAATTGTCACATGCGGAAATAATAGAAGCAATCTCACATCAAATCAATCACACATTAACTTAGTATGTATGGGGAAAGCCTATAGCTGAAAAACCCGCAGCTATTGTGTATATTATAATGGAGAAATCATGTAACAAAACAAGTACAATACTCCTCACAAGTACTCAGTACTTTCTCATAAAGTCACACACAATTTAGCTTAGTTTTGAACAAGTCACTGGTTCAAAACTCCCCGCCAATTTCCCTTGCCTCTATTGCGCAATCATGGCCTGTATATGAAGAGATCCAAGGTTCGAATCCCCTTGGCTTGACTGCGCAATTGTCATGGACAATTCCTCCAAGTGTAATGCAAATCCCATGCAAAACTGATCCTCCAACTGATAGCTTTACTCACCCTTTCATCTACCTCTTCCTCTGGTCTCCACTGAACTGATCATGCACTGTAGTGAACTGAAGTGTTCTTGAGTTGACTAATGAGTTAATATTTAGTAAATTAAATATTATTTAATTTACTCCACTCATATCTAGTTGATTAGTTAGTTAACTAATCCCAACTAGTTCAACTAAAACAAACGAACACAACTCCACTATCTGTCCCGTTAACTCCTCCAAAACTCCTGCCACTGAAGTCTAACTGAAGCCAACCATGCAAGATGCCATCAAACCCTAGGAACCACGTGATTCCTTGTGTCAGTTGCATGAGCCACCTCCATGACTCAAACTGAAGTGCGCCAAGAGAGTAAATTGTTGTTTATAGTCAAAATATTATTAAGGGTAAATAATATTTGACTTCCATATTTTTAGGAGATCAGTCTAAAAATAGCCTGGGTCCTAAAAATAAGGGTCTCATCTATTTTTACCGACATGTCGCATACTTCAAGAATCTACAAGTAGAATTCCCAAATTATGCTCCGTATGTCTAAAAATAGACATAGTCTAAAAAATAGACTTTGCGCCAGAATTTGCCTGCGGGCCCACTTAGTGAAGGCGACTTCATTTCACTAAGCTCCATCATCTTGCTGCATTCTCAACACTCCCTCTCGGCAAGATATGGATTATCTGCAACCCCTATCCTGCCTCTGTGGAATTCGAACTTGCTCCTGGTGAGCGCCTTCGTCAGGATGTCAGCATCCTGATCCTCCGTGGGAACATATGAAAGCATCATGATTCTCCGCTGAACACAATCTCTGATATGATGGTACCTGATGTCGATGTGTTTGGATCTATCATGAAATACTGGATTAGCCGAGAGTTTAATGCAACTCTGGTTATCACAATAAATCACAGTAGGCTCCAAGTGCAACTCGAACAATCCAATGAGGATCTTCCTCATCCAAATAACCTCGCATGCAGCCAAGCTTGTTGCCATGTACTCGGCCTCTGCTGAAATGAGTGCCACGGATCTCTGCTTCCTGCTGTACCAGGAAACTGCTGTCGACCCAATCTTTTGAAAACTCCTCCGGAGAGTGCTCTTCGAGTCAGTTGAACTCCTGCGATCTGCATCGGTGAAGCCGAGAAAGCTTCACTCCATCCTCCTGTCTGTACCATAGACCATATCCCGATGTGCCTCTGATATAGCGCAATACATGCTTGCCCGCCTTCCAAAAGAGCTTGGTAGGCTTAACCATAGCTTGCGAAAGCTGGTTAACTCCATAGCATATATCGGGTCGAGTATTGACCAGATACATCAACGACCCCACCAACTGTCGATAGACAGTGGCATCCACTACCTCCTCCGAAGTAGCATCTCCCTTCCTCCATCCTCCAGGAAGAGGGGGGTATCAACAGGCTTGCAGCCCTGCATGTTGAACCTCTCGAGAATCTCCCGGGCATACTTGCCCTGAGAAACAAACAGTCCTCCACTGCGCTGCCAAATCTCCAATCCCAGGAAATAATGAAGGATGCCCGGGTCCTTCATCTCAAACTCTCGTGCAAGATCATCCTTGCATGAAAGTATCAACTGCTCGTCGCCAGTCAAAATCAGATCATCTACATACAGTACGATGATCAACAGCTTCCCCTCCACCACAATCTGGTACGGGTTTGGATCCGCCTCACTCTTGGAGAATCCAAGCCCGGTGAAGTAGCTGTCTATCCGAGTGTACCAAGCACGAGGTGCTTGCTTCAGCCCGTACAGTGCTCTCTTGAGTCGGCACACATGCGACTCACTGCTGAAGATCTCAAAACCTTCAGGCTGCTCTATGTACACCTCTTCCTCAATAACTCCATTGAGGAACGCGGTCTTCACATCCATCTGATGAATGTGCCACCCCATCTGCGCTGAGAGAGCAAGGATCGTCCGTATGGAAGAGTACCTTGCGACAGGTGCAAAAGTCTCCTCATAGTCAATCCCCTCGATCTGTGAGAAGCCACGGGCGACAAATCTCGCCTTGTGCTTCTCCACACTCCCGTCAGCCGCCTGCTTCACCTTGTAGATCCATCGCGAACCTACAACTGATTTCCCAACCGGTCTTGGGACAATCTCCCATGCACTGTTTCTGATGATCGAATCATATTCTTCGATCATGGCATCAACCCATGCGGGTTCCTCCACATCTTCCTCAAAAGAGGATGGCTCTGTCACAACACATTGACTCATAAGAGCCATGTATCCAGTGTACCGATCCGGTGACTGTCTCTGTCTGCGCTGTGCTGGAGGTGGTCCTACAACCTTCTCTGCATCCCGAGCCAGTCGCTCAGCTTCTGTAGTGCGCATGCGCCCTCTGATGGTTGGCGCTGCCTGGGTGGTTTCTTCCACCTCCTGAACCTCCTCTTGTGGGTGATCCACATCCGGAAGCTCCTCCTTAGGAACTAACAGCTCCTCATCTGCATGCAAGTGTAGCTCCCTCTCAAGCGAACACTGCATGGCTTTCTCCTCCTGAAATTTTATATCCCGTCGCACAACAGTCTTGCGACTGTCTGGCACATACACCTAATAGTTATGAGGTGTATTAGTGCACCCCACAAATATTCCAACTTCAGCAGTTGGATCCAGCTTCCTTCTCGCATCCTTCGTCACATGCATGTAGACAGGAGATCCGAAAATCCGCAAATGGGAAATATCAGGCCTCTTGCCAGAATAAGCCTCCTCTGGTGTACTCATGCCAAGAACCTTGTGAGGACAACGGTTCTGCACATATACTGCAGTATTGCATGCCTCGGCCCACAAGTGAAGGGGTAGGCCCTGATCATGCAACATCGCCCGTGCAGCACCCACGATCGTTCTGTTCTTCCGCTCAGCCACCCCGTTCTGTTGTGGGTTATGGGGTGCGATGAGCTCTCTCCAAATCCCTTCTGCGCTGCAGAACTCCTTGAATTTAGCCGAGATGAATTCACCACCGTTATCACTCCTTAGAGCAATCACCTTCTTCCCCGACTCCTTCTCGACCAGTGCTTTAAACTCACAGAACTTCGCGAATGTATCACTCTTCTTCGGCATGAAGAAGATCCAGCACTTTCGAGAGAAATCATCAAAAAAGATCACATAATACTTGTGCTTTGTTGTCGAAGCAACTGAGAAAGGACCACACACGTCTGTGTGAACTTTCTCAAGGATCGTCGTGGCGCGACTATCCTTCTCGTGAAAGGTGGCTTTCACATACTTCCCTAAAGTACACCCCTTGCACTGATCTGACTGCGCAAGGGTGCCCTTAGGAAGTCCAGTAGAAATCTGCTGCAGAATCTTCAAAGCTCCATGGTGAAGATGGCCCAATCTCCTGTGCCATAGTTCGCCCTCATCATCCCGGCTCACCACTTCTTCCGCCTTGCATGCCATAGCTGCGCAGTCATCTACCTGCAACTGATAAAGGTTCTGAGTTCGAACCCCTATCTTCCGGGTCTCTCCAGTAGTCTTACTGCGCAGGAAAGCTTTTCCTTCGCTGAAGACCACATCATAACCCTTATCCTCCAACATCGCTCCTGAAATCAGGTTCTTCTTCAATCCAGGTACATGCATGACATCCTTTAAGACAAAGGGTTTACCAGACTCCCTCTGAAAGGATACGGTACCGATACCAGTCGCACTGTATCTACCGTCATCGCCCATCTCGATGTGCATACCCAAATCCTTGTCCTCCAGATCTGAGAACAACTCCCGATCTCCCGTCATATGAAATGACGCACCGTTGTCCAAGAACCACACCGATCCCATCACACTTGAAACCAAGCATGCAATCAGTGAAAAGTCAAGCTCGAACTGTGAAGCCAAAGCTTCTCCATCTGCAGATCTTCCCGCTTGCTTGTTCTTCTTCTTCTTTGGACAATTGGTAGCATAATGTCAGTGATCATGGCAGTGAAAACACTTCACTTTCGCCATATCCTGCTTCTTTCCCTTTGCACCAGAATGAGAGGTTTTCTTACCCTTCCCTTTCTTTGCTTTGGCCACCAAAGCGCAGTTTTCTTCATCGGCTCCCTTTGATGAAGATCCATCTTGAGTAGTCCTCCTTATCTCCTCCTGCATGAGATCCGCCCAAAGGCGCTCCCATCCCGGCAGCTTCTCCCGACCATTGACACTATCTTGATATGAGTGCCAAGCCTTCGGAAGACCAAGGAGAGCTAGGTCGACCATGTCCTCTTCTTCGACAGTCACCCCCACACTTCCCAGCTCATCTCTGCACTGAGTGAACTTCGTGAGGTATTTGGCGATACTGTCGCCTTTCTCCATCTTGATGTTCCTGAGCTTATCTTTGAGCGCCGGCTTCCTTTGGTCGCTCTTACTCTGGAATAGATCCGTCAAAGCTTTCCACATTAAATATGGAGTAGCCTTTCCATGCAGGCTGGATACAATATGATCCTTGACGCCCTCCAACGGGATCCTTCGACATTTCGCGATCTTCTTTTGCCATGCATCGACCAAAGCTGCATCAGTGGGCTTTGGGACATCCGCATCTACGAACTCCTTCAGACCATTATCTTCTAACACTGCTTCCATGCGATCCTTCCATGCAACATAATTCGAACTGCCTTCAAGAGCATATTCGAGTCGCAAACCGTTGAAAGAAGACATTTTCAACACCGGCACCAAGAAAACAAAGCTGCTGCAAAATTCGAATTCCAAACTCCAAGCTCTATCGCTTCTGATCTATACTTGAAAACAAATTATTTCCAAATCAGAGATTGACTGCAAGGGGCTTTTACCAGACCTTTCACTTTCCGAAGAAAGATGAATCCGGAGGCTTCCTGGCCCGTATGCAGACTCTGTCCGAGGAAATAAGTTTGCAATCACCGTAATAGACTTCGACAATTAATCTTGCTCCGATACCATGTAGAAATTAGCTGAATAAATCACTTATTCAATGAATATTAACCCGATTATACATCAATTTCGAATTGCATGCATAACACATAACCTTCTTCTACAATTAATTGTCACATGCGGAAATAATAGAAGCAATCTCACATCAAATCAATCACACATTAACTCAGTATGTATGGGGAAAGCCTATAGCTGAAAACCCCGCAGCTATTGTGTATAATATAATGGAGAAATCATGTAACCAAACAAGTACAATACTCCTCACAAGTACTCAGTACTTTCTCATAAAGTCACACACAATCTAGCTTAGTTTTGAACAAGTCATGGGTTCAAAACTCCCTGCCAATTGCCTTGCCTCTATTGCGCAATCATGGCCTGTATATGAAGAGATCCAAGGTTCGAATCCCCTTGGCTTGACTGCGCAATTGTCATGGACAATTACTCCAAGTGTAATGCAAATCCCATGCAAAACTGATCCTCCAACTGATAGCTTTACTCACCCTTTCATCTACCTCTTCCACTGGTCTCCACTGAACTGATCATGCACTGTAGTGAACTGAAGTGTTCTTGAGTTGACTAATGAGTTAATATTTAGTAAATTAAATATTATTTAATTTTCTCCACTCATATCTAGTTGATTAGTTAGTTAACTAATCCCAACTAGTTCAACTAAAACAAACAGAACACAACTCCACTATCTGTCCCGTTAACTCCTCCAAAACTCCTGCCACTGAAGTCTAACTGAAGCCAACCATGCAAGATGCCATCAAACCCTGGGAACCACGTGATTCCTTGTGTCAGTTGCATGAGCCACCTCCATGACTCAAACTGAAGTGCGCCAAGAGAGTAAACTGCTGTTTATAGTCAAAATATTATTAAGGGTAAATAATATTTTACTTCCATATTTTTAGGAGATCAGTCTAAAAATAGTCTGGGTCCTAAAAAATAGGGTCTCATCTATTTTTACCGACATGTCGCATACTTCAAGAATCTCCAAGTAGAATTCCCAAATTATGCTCCGTATGTCTAAAAATAGACATAGTATAAAAATAGACTTTGCGCCAGAATTTGCCTGCAGGCCCACTTAGTGAAGGCGACTTCATTTCACTAAGCTCCATCATCTTGCTGCATTCTCAACAATATAAGTCCTAAACTAGTGGAAGTATGTAAACTACCAAGTCAAAAGTTTAAGAAAACCTGGTTGGTCCAGTTAGCCACAGGAGCTAAAAGGAAGGTTAGTGCCAAGATACCAGAATGCGCATTGCAAATTGGCGGACAGCAGCTGGTAGTTGATTTAAATATTTTGCCTTTAGAGTCTTATGATATTTTATTGGGCATGGACTGGCTGGAGAAGCATTGGACTCTTATAGATTGTAAGGAAAAGATAGTTTGCTACAGGGATCATAATGGTACTCGTCAAGAAATTCAAGGCATCAAGAAGCCTGTGAATCTGCGTCCAATTACAGCTTCCCAGATGGGGAAATGTATAAGGAAGGGATGCCAACTGTATGCTATACAAGTTGGATTAACTGAGTCTAAAAATAAAGCAGCTGCATTAGAAAACATACCGGTAGTCCAGGAATTTAAAGATATATTTCCTGAAGAAATACCGGGTTTACCACCGAAAAGAGAAGTTGATTTTACAATAGAGCTGCTGCCAGGAGCCTCGCCAGTCTCTCGGACTCCTTACCGTATGAGTGTACCAGAACTGACTGAACTTAAGATGCAGCTTCAGGAATTGCTGGATAAGGGGTATATTCGACCTAGTGTGTCACCCTGGGGAGCACCCGTATTGTTTGTAAAAAAGAAGGATGGAACCATGCGTATGTGCATGGATTACCGACAGTTAAATAAGCTGACTATTAAGAATCGGTATCCTCTACCTCGTATTGATGACTTGTTCGATCAGGTGAGGGGAGCCACGGTGTTCTCCAAGATAGATTTGCGATCTGGTTATCACCAGATTCGGATTAAAGATGAAGATATCCATAAAACTACTTTTCGTACAAGGTATGGCCACTACGAATTCGTGGTATTACCTTTTGGATTAACTAATGCGCCAGCCACCTTTATGAGGCTGATGCATAGTGTATTCCATCCTTATTTGGACAACTTTGTGCTAATATTTTATCGATGATATACTGATTTATTCCAAGGATGCAGAAGAGCATAAGGCACACTTGCGCATGGTGCTGGAGATGCTTAGGAAGCATCAACTATATGCGAAATTCAGCAAGTGTGACTTCTTTAAAACAGAAATACAGTATCTTGGGCATGTAATATCGGAAAAAGGCATAGCTGTAGATCCGGAGAAAATCAAGACTATTATGGAGTGGAAAGTGCCACAGAATGTGGCAGATATACGATCTTTCATGGGTCTCGCTGGTTATTACCGGCGATTTATAAAAGGATTCTCAAAGATAGCTTTTCCTATTACCTCCTTGCAGAGGAAAGGAAAAATCTTTCAGTGGACCAAAGAATGCCAGAGTAGTTTTGAAAGATTGAAGCAATTGCTGACCACAGCACCTGTGTTAAGTGTGGCAGATCCGAGTAAAGAATTCGAGGTTTGTATAGATGCATGCAAGGAAGGTGTTGGGGCTGTTTTATCACAAGAGGGAAAGGTAGTTGCGTATGAATCCCGCAAGTTAAAAGATCATGAGCAGCGGTATTCAGCCTATGATCTAGAGCTGACCGCAGTTGTGCACGCACTCAGGGTGTGGAGACATTATTTACTTGGGAAGAAATTTGTTTTAAAAACAGATCATAGCAGCCTAACCATTTATTTTAAACAAACTGACTTAAACTCCCGACAAGCAAGGTGGAATGATTTTTTGAGTGAGTTTGAAATTGATCTGCAGCATGTGAAAGGAAAAGAGAACAGAGTGGCGGATGCGTTAAGCAGAAAGGTGCATAGCATTTATGAGCTATACGTTAATCAGGTGGAAACCAGATTTCTAGATCAAATCAGAGAAGAAGCAGATAAGGATCCAGAGTATAAATATTTGTGGCAGCAAGTCCAAAACTCTAAAGAGCAAGGGGAATACGAAATCAACCAGGAAGGGTTGTTGGTTTTTAAGAAGAAGATAGTCATTCCAAATAGAGTGGGATTGAAGACTATGATACTGGATGAATATCACAGAAGCAATTACGCTGGTCATCCGGGATATCAGAAGATGCTGACAGCCATCAGGAAGGATTACTGTTGGCCGGGCATGAGGAAGGAAATAGCAAGCTATTTAACCAAATGTTTGGAATGCCAGCAAGTAAAAGTGGAGCATCGGCATCCAGCTGGATTAATGCAACCTATACCCGTTCCTGAGTGGAAGTGGGAGGTGATTTCATTAGACTTTATTACCGGGTTACCAAAGTCAAAAAGAGGTAATGATTCCATAATGGTAGTTGTGGATAGATTAAGTAGGTCAGCGCATTTTATACCTGTTCAGTCCACCTATAAGACGGTACAAATAGCAGATTTATTTATGCGTGAGATCTTAAGACTCCATGGCATACCTAAGACTGTCATTTCAGACAGGGATGTAAAATTTACATCAGCCTTCTGGAAGACATTGTTTACAGGCCTAGGAACTCAAGTACATTTTAGTACTGCATACCACCCGCAAACGGATGGCCAGACAGAGAGGGTGAACCAGATTCTGGAAGACATGCTGAGAATGTATGTCATGCAACAACCAGTTAAGTGGGAAGAATATCTACATTTGATAGAGTTCACCTACAATAATGGCTACCAGGAATATTTAAAGATGAGTCCGTTCGAGGCACTGTACGGACGACAGTGCAGGACTCCCATTAACTGGAGCAGCCCAGAGAATAAGCTCATGTTAGGACCAGACATGCTAGCAGAGATGGAAGCTGAGGTGAGAAAGATTAGACAGAATTTGAAGGCGGCACAAGATAGGCAGAAGGTGTATGCAGATAAGAAAAGGTCTTATCGTGAATATGCAGTTGGAGATCATGTTTATGTTAGGATTAAACCAAAGAAAAGCACATTAAGATGGGCATCTTGCGCAAAACTAGCACCCCGATTCTGCGGTCCTTTCCAAATTCTGGAGAGAGTGGGACCGGTGGCGTATCGTTTAGCCCTTCCTAGTCATATTCGGGTGCATAATGTTTTTCATGTATCGTTACTGAAACGATACGTCCATGATACCAGGCATATTATTCATTGGCAGAACATACAGGTAGTGGATGAGTATGCTTGCCAAATAATGAATGCAATATTATAACTTATTTAATTAACATAAGTTTATTTTTTGCAGGTAGAACCAGACGGGGAGTTTATGGTCGAGCCGCACAGTATAATCGACCGGAGGGAAATCATGCTCCGGAAACGAGCCATCGCCCAGGTTAAAGTGCAATGGAAGCACTTTGGACCTGAGGAAGCTACCTGGGAAGACGAAAGTTTTGTTCGGGAAGCTTATCCAGAGATTTTTACTGAACTGGAATAATAACACCGAGGACGGTGTTCTTCTCCAGAGGGGGAAAACTGTAACCATTGGTTTAGTGGAACGAATGGTTAGACTATTTTGTTTAAAGTAAATTAAGACTGATGTTTATTTCAGTTAGAATATTGGAACAAAATTACATTTTACATTGATAAAATTTACTGTGAATTAGTTTCATGAGTAACAATGATGGTAAAAGTAAAAATGTAAATCAAGATCTGGGTTAGTTGGAAAAACAGTTCCCACAGTTACCCATGGAACTCTGGATAAATGGAAAATCCAAGAGAGAATGGGGGGTTGGATCTGTGGAGGAAGGAAGAGAAGACTCTGTGAAGCTGAAAAAGATGTTTCAGAGCAGAGGGTGCACTGGGTTGGAGATTGGACCGGTTGTCCCGTGATATCCCCAGTACTTCCTGTTTTTCTTTTCCTATGATGGAAGAACTGGACCGGATTGTCCTACGTTTCTGTCCAGTACTCTGATAAATTCAGAGCCAGACTTGTTGCATGGGGGGAGCTGCGAAACTGTTCGACAGCTCATGGAAGGGAGGCACATTACTACCATCATTTGAATTCGGAATTTCAGATGAGTAAAGAGTAAACAGTAATATGTTTCTTGTTTTGAGTAAACAATAAGATGTTTCTTGTTTTGAGTAAACAGTAAGATGTTTCTTGTTTTGAGAAAACAGTAATATGTATCTTGTTTTCTTTCCTAAATTTGTTGCAAAAATATGCTACTGCTAGGAAATTAAGTTCTGAACCCTGGAAAGAAAATCTTGCTTCTAATGTTAATACAGTAAGGTTGAAGGGAAGGAATTTCATAATTTGTTTCTGAGCAGTAAAGAAACGAGAACTTACAGCAGGCCGAAAAGAAAACAATATTTTGCTTTTGACAGTAAATAAAAGAGACAAGAGTTACAGTAATTAACAGAGTAAATAGTTACTGAGTAACTCTCTTCGTTCAATTCCATTATTATTACATGCACAGAGACAGGTTAATTCCATGAAAAGGATAGTTGGTAACAACGCCTGAGAAGATATTTACAGTCAAACTTCTTGGCCACTGTAGCAGTCCTGTAGGGCATATTTAGTGGAAAACAAACCCAGATAGTATTCAGGAGAACTGTTAACCCTTCTGCCCAGAGATCTGGGCTAAAAGGTTGGTCGCTCTCCGCTGGGTAGAATACACGGACTTGTGAGGCGGTCCGGTCACCGTGACTAACTACTTAGTAAGAAATGAAAATATCAGTAGCAGTCTCATAAAACACAATGCCCTGAAGGCAGCAACACAGAAATATAAAACTTGCATCCAAGTGTAAACTCATAAGCAGTAGCGAAGGAGATAAAGGTTATAACTGAAAACTCAGAAATTAGACCAGACAGTGCACAGAGAATTGAAATATCAGTATCACAACTCGTGCAGAACCTAGTGCAGAGTTACCCCAATCACCATGATAAACAATTATATAAAAATATAGCCTTATGGCAACCAAAACATTTGGGAGTAATTATTAGCAATATAAAACTGAGAATGTTGACATTCTCTGCACTGTATAAAACTTCAACCAGGAGTATAATTACATAGCGACAATAGTTAACTTTAACAGTAAAAAGAGAACTGAGACAGCCTGATAACTGTGACAGAATTCCTCAGGACATTCCAGAATAGGAGCAATTGTTAATTATACAACAGTGGGCTCGAGGCCTCAAATAGCTCAAAGAAACCCGAGCCAGAAAACTACCCTGCACGGTGTAAATGGACATATCAGACAACCTTGGGGCGAACCCGACCCAATTTACTACGCATATGTAACAAAAAAACCTCGCCAAGGGTTTGACCCTGTTGAAGCTAAATACCTGTGAGACGCAGGCAGGGGGGGGGTTTTCCTGCATGCTGGGCGCAAGCTCAGAAGTAACGACGGGGAACCCGAGCCGGCACGGTGTAACTCGAAAACCTGCCATAAGAAAACAATAAATAACATTAGCTACCCGGATAACAATTCTGAAAAGTGAATCTAAGCCAAATCGATGATACTGTGGCAGAATAGATCGAGCATGGAGTCGAGTTAATGCTATTCTCGTTCCGGGGTTTTACCTGTGTAACCGGCATGGAAGGCTTCCTCTGAAAACTTCGGACCTCCATTGATCGAAACCCCAAGCATCCAGATTAATTTAGAGCAAATAACCCTAAGAGCCACGAATGGAGGGTATCGGCGTAAGCTCCAGGATAAAAGTTTATCACAGAGAACCCATAGACTTTCATAAAACCCCAGACGCCGCAAGAAAAGAAACACCGGAGAAAACTAAGCGGTTTCGGAGATGATCACCTGAGCCTGAGCGAGCCTTGGCCGCCGAGTTGCATTAACGCCAGAGGAATCTAGAAACCCTGTCAAGCAGCCTTGGCGGAGCACCGCCTCCAAACTTCCCATCGCAGAAAGAAACAATGAGGCGAAAACGGTTGAGAGTGTCGGGGTCATTGTAAAACCCTAGCCCTCATGGCCGTGCGATCAAGACAGGATCGACGGTGATCGACAAGCCATGTGGCGGGCTCACATCATCCAATCCCATATTCCAAAGTTGACATTTAATAGATATGATTGTGGAACGAATAATCAAAACAAACCATTACATAATAGTCGGTGAAATATTTAAATCATGCGTGCTATAATGAGAAAGGGAAACTTAATAACAGTTGTGAACATAACCCTTCGTACAACTAATCACATGATGTTGTACCGAGAACCATAAAACAAGAGTGGTGTACACAATCAAGACCAGATATTATATGCCATAATTAAATACTGATTGTATGCGTGATAAAGTTAATTTTTTTTTTACAAAGGGTAAGTTTATGTAAGCTGAGTGTTACAACCACCATCACTAACTACTATTCGCAAATGCAGGCTAACTTATCAACCACCATCACTAACTACTATTCGCAAATGCAGGCTAACTTATCAACATCATTCAAGGAAAACCACACCACCTGGAACTACTCGCAGGTAATCTGTAAGGCAACAAACTTTCACTCCTATGAGATGTCTCACTCTTAGGTCATTAACCTATTTCGTTATGTTCAAGAAAGACAAGTCGTTAGCCAAACTAAAGCAATTTTAAAACATACTCTAGACCCAGATAAATACATATTATATGCATCACTCATAAAATATAAAAACAATATTTAAAAATTATCCACATATATTTTAAATTTATTGAAACATAGATTTGAAGATACCACTACCCATTCATGGACGAGAAAGACACTTGCACTATCTAAATCACCTTTGGAGTTTATGGAACACAACTTGCTTGTCCTTTTAATATTAAGAGGGCTTAGGGTTTGCATCGCGTTACAAGTGGTTTTATCATGAGGGAGTATCCATGACCATAAAAGGTTGATGGGAACATTAGATTTGAAATTTTGATCATCCAATATCATTGGAATGAGCCCTTTTTTTATAGGTTATCGTGTTGGTGTATTTAGACGGTTAATGAGAAAATATGTGAACTACATTAAAAGAAAAATGCGAACTATATTAAAAGAAATAAAATAATACTTATATTAAAAAATATTAATATTTATTATAAATATTAATAACAAAAAATATTTCGATCATAAATAAAATATTTTAATATCCATCATAAATAATATAATTTTATAGTGTAATTTTTTGGCTATTCAATATAGAATTTATAAGTGATATCTAAAATAATTTTGTATACAACTCACTATGAAAAAGACCAGAAATTTCTTCCACGTTGAACATAGAATTCATATGTAGTATTAAAAAAAGAAATATTCATTTTCCATACTAAGCATTTAATATCAATTTTATATATAGAAATAAAGAAATCCAAATATATGTATTTCAGTATATGCATTAAGTAAAATATTTCGATAACACACACAATTTTAGAGATAGATTTATGATTATATTGATAAGTACTTTCCAATTTAGTGTATGAGGAGATGTGTAACTCCAATGCTTAATGGCATAATGTCTATTTTCAAATAGGGATTCCGAAATTTAATTTAATTATTAGTTATTATTAGGTCGACGGTAGGGAGATAAGTGCTTTCTAATTTAGTGTAGGAGAGAGATGTGTAACTCAAATATGCTTGTCTATTTTGGAATAAGACTTCTAGAATTTTTATTTAATTTCCTATCATTATCAGGTTGATGGAGATTTAATATCTAGGAATATTCATGTGCATAAGTCAACGATTGAGATTTATCTCCAAAGCAGTTGTGCCATTTTTTCTCTTTTAATTAAATTGATTAATTTAAAAAATATATTATATGAACAAGTACTATAGGAGATGAGTTATGATTTTTTGGGCATGTGGTATTGATAAACCATGGTGTTGGCCCATGATATTGTAACAAAAACTATTTAGAGATTAAGGATCTCCATAGTAATGTGAGAGTAAATCTCCATGGTTAAAAATCTCGTCACATGTTTTTTTAAATGTTGATATTCTTAATTCTTATATATATATATATATATATATATATATATATATATATATATTATGATTAATAATAATAAAATTACAATCTAGTTAGTTTTCCATAGTAAAGTGAGAGTAAATTTCTATGGTTAAAATTTTGTTCCATAATTTTTATATTGGTCATTTTTATAATTAACAATAATAATAAAGTTATAATTTAGTTAGTTTTTATGAATATATATATATATATATATATATATATATATATATTATTTTAACAATTTGAGAAGTGTTTCTATACTTATTATGAACTCTTCCTCTCAAAATTGATTTAATATGGATAATGTGGGTCATAAAATATTTCAATTCTCATGGTGAGTAAAATATTTCAATGTCAACTATGTATATATTATGCATATATATAAATAACCAGTACATATTATTCTTAAGCTTGGATTTATTAAGTGTTGAAATGGATCAAAACTCTTGAGGTGGATCAAAACTCTTGACATGTAAACTTTTTTTTCAAATTTTACACTTAAAAAAAAACTTGTTGACGCAACCGTAACTGCAATTTAATGAAAATACTTGTGGACTTGTGGGTTAGGACCCACATAAACTCATTATACACAACATAATACAATTATCAGAGTTTAATAACATACATACATGCGCAATCAAACATCGATCACCTGAAACAGATCACACACACCCATATCACTTTACATTTACGCGAAACTGAAGTTCTCAAGTCCCACATCTTGATAACCAATCACAGCATGCTGCAGTCTCTTGCCCACAACTTTTAACTCTTTACGAATACGATCAACCACAAAATCTTGTGAAATGCGTTGTGGCACAATGCTGGCACGTGGCTGCCCCTTGTCGCATCGCATCCTTCCTCCTCCTCACTTCGCATCACAACCAAAACACTATACTATGCGAACTCTTAATGTTAAACCTTAAAACCGCCGATGTGCGCTAATGCGCAACAACGACATGTGTCTTTCCCACTTTGCATCGCAAAATGATTTTTTTTTCCTTGCGATAATCCTTAATGCTAACCCCTAAACTTTGTGATGTGCGAAATCGATTTTAATCTCCACCGTTGGCGTCTGTAGGATCCGACGGTCCACGCAACTCCTTCTCCGTACCATTTCGCATCGCAAACTATCCAAATTAACTTGAGAAATCTCTTAACTCTTAAATATTTCAATCGTCGATGCAAAATTGCGTCTTGTTGGCACGTGTCCATTTCGCAATTCCTCAAATCACCTTAATCGTTCATCTCTGGTCTTCAGATCTACGATTTAATTACGATCGTCTGCTTAACCTTCTCTACTCTTCTCGCCTCTTTTTCCCGCTCTAATATATGACGTAAATCATTAAACCTTTGACTCTGCGATTCAATCCTCGTCATCGATTCCTCCTTAGGAATTCTTCTAATTGTTCTGTTCTTTATTCGGTTTTCTCTTCTTTCAGCTATTGCCGCTCTGCGATACTGCTTCCTCCACGCTACTCCTCTTGATACTTCTTCAGAATATTTAAACGCTATCCCTCCTAAGCTTTGTTCAATCTGCAAACACGCGGACCCCTCTTGAGCTTGTCCTTCGTCTCTCATCCCTCAATCTCTGCTTTGTCTTACGCGAAGTTCAAAGGAACTTCGTCCTCTCACTAAAATATGTCTATTCATTCACAGAAAAAAATATGCATATATAATAACACAGATACAAGCAAAGTACAATACTTGAATTCGACGGGGAAATAAAACTAATGGGTTAGAATAGAGAGGCCGATCAAAAACCAAAACACTTGGGAATTAATTTATAAATGAAAATACACATAACCAAGCCTTGGGATGGCTAGTTTTTACATTTATTCCTACTCTCTGTTCAACCCTCTTTCACACCTATTTCCCTCTCATTCTCTCTTTTTATCTATGGATGGCAGAACCCCACAATGGTGGATTTGGTTTTTTTTTTATGCCTTTCCCAAAATCCCAATATGGTTGAGAAAATATTATTCATTTTCAGAACAGTTTATTCAACTAAATGCCTAAGTAATCCTAATCTAACTATTCTTTTAACCTACAGATTACAATGGCTATGTTAGCCCAAATTAACCTTAAACAAAATACTTTAAAACTAAAGTCTTCAATTATTAGGACTGCTAGTCCTCTTCCCAAGCCACAACATGTGATCACCTTGTCACATTTCTGCCTCTACCTTAATGCTCTTGCATTAGACTCCTGAGGTAAAAGAATTCATGACCTCCTGGTCGTGTGTCTTCAATGCTTGAATCTTCCAGGATCCCAAACTCTGTTCTGTTGATGTCCATAAGCTGCATTGTCTTCACCATTCTTTAACTGCAATCTTCTAGGATTCCATACTTTTTACTGTAGTGTTTTACTGCTTCTACCTTCACTATTCTTCACTTTCCAAACAATTCCGCAGTGGACTTCTTTCTTCATTTTGTTGTAAATATTCTTAGGTATTTTCATTAACTCCCATAGTTCATCTATGGTTTCTTTCAATTCAATATTATGTTGTAATCTAATCTTATTTTTAGTCCTCTGCCAACACATTCTACTACACTATGTCCCAAATATTGCTACAAATATTACTCCGGACATTGTTTCCACCCAAACTTCCTGAATATCTCTGAAGATACCTCCCTCTGCAAGATCCCTCTTCATTTCCTTGTTTGCAAATTTACTGTCAAAAGGTAAATTTCCTTCTAATTCTCTGACTGTAGTAATATATTTATTCACTCTTTCTTGTATACTCGTTAACATAATTAAGTTTTGGAAACTAGTATCTATCTCTATTTCAACTATAGTTTGAACCGGTTCCATCTTATTGTCTGCAATATCTTTCTCTTGTTCAAATTCTTTCAGCAAGAAACTTAGCCATTCGCTAATTACTTGATTCCCTTCAAGTACCTCTTTAGTATGTTGTATTATAGTTTCAACGTAACTCTCTTCCTCTTCCTCTTCCTTGACAACACTCCATTGTTGTCCTTCTGCTTATTGACTAGTCCTAATAGTCAATTCAACCTTTTCCACTTCTAGGATTGAATTTCCTTTAGCTTGAGACATAATTGCCTCACTTTCATCTTTATAGCTCTCTTCTTCCTTGTTACTAAGAAAACCTCTTTGTGGCATTGCTTCTTCATCTTTAATCATAATAAAATTATGATTCTCTATTTCTATGACAGTCCTAAATGTCCATCCAACAATCTTCCTTTGGCTATTTAAGCAAGCCAATTTCTCTTTGTCCTCATCAAGAACAAGTTTCATATCATGAGGCATTACTAATTCATCTCTATTGAAGTTACTCCCTTCATTAAATAAGGAACGTATGAATTCCTTCTACTGCAACAACTCAACTTGGTCTTTATCAGAAAGACACTCTTCATCATACCTTGCTTGACAATTTTCTTCCTCGTTATTCTTTGCTAGATAAACTTCAGCTTTACTTGAGACAATTCCAAGAGATGGAATGTCTTCTACATAGCCTGCAAACACATTCAAATTGTCAGAATTAAACTCACAAGACACAATGGTCTTATTTGATGAATCAACCACCAAATCTTTCTCTTTCTATTCTAAGTCTCTTTCAGGACTCGGAAATTCTTCACTAGTCTTCTTTTCCACTTTCTCAAGCATAATATATGAATGCTTGATATCATATTTTGCCTATTTTTGTTATTGGTCATCATCATAAGCCAAGTCCTCCTTGTTTTTAACTTTCACAGTAGGCTAGAAATCATTACCTTCACTTAGCTGTGCATGTGCATGTATATGAGACTCAACTGTCTCATTTTCTTCTTGAACAAAAGTCAGATTTTGTCCTCCCCCTTCATCCTTTATGAAAACATCAGAAAATTGTCTTTCTTTATCGATTTCACCTGCAAACATACAATAATAATTTGTTTCAAAACCATAAGGATCCATAGCCTCTCTTGTTGTCTCAAACATCATCTCTTTCTGTTGGTTCCCATCCTTCCAAGGATCCATGAAACCATCAGCTGGTCTCATGTCTTCATCTTCATTACTACTATCACCAATAATAGACCCTTGCTCAGGTTCACATAAGTAAACCTCTTCCTCAACACACATCCTATGTTGCCTCTGAGTTCTTATAGTTGAATTCTTATGTCAGATCACAACCTGCTTTGGAACTGACTCCACTTGACTCTTTTCTTCCGCAGAACCCAATCACACCTTTGGTGTTCCATACTCCCTTGTATGAATTCTCTCAAAACTTCTAGTTTCACTTTTATCTAAGCTAATTCTATATCAAGTTTATTCTTACTTGATCTTTCCTAATCTCCCTTGGAACCTTTACTATGAACATCAGTAGCCATAGTCTTATTTCCTTTATGAAATCCTCTTTGTTCATCATGGACTACAAACAATCCATTTATACAAGCTGACTCCATCAACCTGTCTATAGATACCACATCAAGCTTTTCCATGCTTAGTCTTTTATTGGCATCTCTGCTGAATCCTTTCTTTTGATTTCCTTTATGAAATCCTCTTTGTTCATCATGTACTACAAACAATCCATTTCTACAAGCTGACTCCATCAACCTGTCTATATATACCACAACAAGCTTTTCCATGCTTAGTATTTTATTGGCATCTCTACTGACTCCTTTCTTTTGATTGTGACTCCTCCTTGAACCTTTCAGATAACCATCAGTGGTCATATCTTCTTCTTCCCTCTATGGAATAATTCTAATCCACTTTGTGAGCTGCAAAAACCCTCTTTTTATCTTTGAAACAAGTGTAGTACTTGTCCCCAGTCCCTAAGTAATCTCTTGGTGACTCTTCTTCTTCTTCTTGACTCTTCAAACAGAACCTTTCCTTTCATACTCTACTGCTCTGAGTAATGCTTCTTCTTCTTGAGCATCCAACCTATGCTCCCTTTTCATCTATAGCCCATGCCATTTCAATTTCTTCCTCATAATCCATCCACACCTCTAGGGTTCATCACTCCTCTGTAGCAACTCCATCAATAGATCAAGATGGGTTCTCATCTCAACTATTTCTCTCTTATATTCTTCATTAATCATCTGCTTCCATATGCCATTTGTCTTGGAATCTTTCTTCTTCATTTTGTGGTTGCCTCCTGAACCTATGTTATGACTTTCAATAGTCTTATTCTTGAGTTCTTTCACCCTCTATGAGCTGCATTAGCCTCTGCAGTAAAAATCCCTCATGATACAACTTACCGCACCAAACTTTCTCTATGATTGGTCTTTTGGCAAGTACAGGTCCTCAATCTAGAACCCTCCTTGAGCACTCCTCTATGCTCCTTCTATTCTTAACCTCACAACTCATCTTCACTTGAGAACACTACTGTCCTCTTATATTTCAACCTCAACTGAAATATTAGGTTCAAACCACACTTCTTTTTCCTCCTAGGAAACCCTTGCTAGCTTCCTTCATCATTGCCCTTAAAGGTTGTGATCTTCTTGCTAAGATGTTTTCACTCCTAATGCTACCTCTATTAAGCTCTTATGCTCCTCTTCTAAGTGTGAGCATTTACCTGTCAATTCTATAATCCAAAATAAAAATGAAACAAAACATTCTTACCTTATTTTCTATGCTACTACTTCATCCATGCTGCTGTAGCTCTCATGCTTTTTCATAAGCCTTCAGTCCACAGTCTTACCTCTTAAGGTTCAATCGATTAGAATCAATGAGCAATATTTATCAAATTTGCTTAGTTCAAAGTCCTTCACATCGCCTCTCAGATCTTGTTGTTCTAATACCAATTGATGCAGCCATAACTGCAATTTAACGAAAATACTCGTGGACTTGTGGGTTAGGACCCACATAAACTCATTATGCATAGCGAAATACAATTATCAAAGTTTAATAACATACATATATGCACAATCAAACAATGATCACCTTAAACAGATCACACATACCCATATCACTTTACATTTACACGGAACTAGAGCTCTCAGGTCCCACATCTCGATAACCAATCATAGCGCGTTGCAGTCTCTTGCCCTCAACTTTTAACTCTTTACCGAATACGCTCAACCACAAAATCTTGCGAAATGCGTCGTGGTGCAGTGCTAGCACGTAGCTGCTCCTTGTCACATTGCATCCTTCTTCCTCCTCGCATCGCATCGCAACCAAAACACTATACTGTGAAAACTCTTAATGTTAAACCTTAAAACCGCTGATGTGCACTAATGCGCAACGACGACACGTGTCCTTCCCATTTCCCATCGCAATTTTTTTTTCCTTGTGACAGTCCTTAATGCTAACCCCTAAACTTTTCGATGTGTGAAATCACTTTTAATCTCCACCGTTGCCGTCTGCAGGATCCAAAGGTCTGCGCAACTCCTTCTCTGTACCATTTCGCATCGCAAACTATCCAACTTAACTTGCGAAATCTCTTAACTCTTAAATATTTCAATCGTCGATGCGAAATTGCGTCCTTCCGACACACATTCTTTTCACAATTCCTCAACTCACCTTGACCGTTCATCTCTGGTCTTCGGAAATGCAATTTAATCGCGGCCGCCCGCTAGACCTTCTTGGCTCTTCTCGCCTCATTTGTCTGCTCTAATCTCCGTCGTCATTCCTTAAACCTTTGACTCTGCGATTCAATCCTCACCGTCGATTCCTCCTTAGGAATTCTTCTAAGTGTTTTGTTCTTTATTCGGTTTGCTCTTCTTTCATCTATTCCACACTACTCCTCTTGATACTTCTTCAGAATATTTCAACGCTATCCCTCCTGAGTTTTGTCCAGTCTGAAAACGCGTGGATCCCTCTTGAGCTTATCCTTCGTCTCTCATCCCTCGATCTCTAATTTTTCTTACGCGAAGTTCAAAGGAACTTCGTCCTCTCGCTAAAATCTGTCTATTCATTAACAGAAAAAAATATGCATATATAATAACACAGATACAACCAAAGTACCATATTTGAAATCGATAGGGAAATAAAACTAACGGGTTAGAATAGAGAGCCCGATAAAAAACGAAAACACTTAGAATTAATTTATAAATGAAAATACACAAAACCAAGCCCTAGCATGGATGGTTGTTACATTTATTCCTACTCTCTGTTCAACCCTCTTTCACACATATTTCCCTCTCATTCTCTCTTTTTCTCTATGGATGGAAGAACCCCACAATGGTGGATTTGGTTTTGTTTTATGCCTTTCTCAAAATCTCCATATGGTTGAGAAACTGTTATTCAGTTTTAGAACAATTTATTCAACTAAATGCCTAACTAATCCTAATCTAACTATTCTTTTAACCTACAGATTACAATGGCTATGTTAGCCCAAATTAAATTTAAACAAAATACTTTAAAACTAAAGTCTTCAAATTATTCGGACTACTAGTCCTCTTCCCAAACCACAACATGTGACCAGTTTGTCACATTGTTGGCTCTACCTTAATGCTCATACATTACTTGCACCTAAAAAAAATTTAATCCCTCTATACACTTAATAAGTCCAATCTTCAAATAAATCTATAAAATTACTTTTATAAAAATACTATAACAAAAAAAATTAGAAACAACACCAACCCTTTTATTTACCATTTCCTGCATATATAATTGGTACAGAGCCAAAATCTTCCGTATAACTGATATAAAACCAATTCTTCCATTCGCTACTTTCAAATATAATTGGTATAAAACGAAATTTTCAAATACCTTCGAATATACGAGGAGAGCAAGTAAAAAAACATCCATCATTCTTAATGTCAAATTTTGACTTTTACTCATCATTCATAGAAAATAAATTGGGCATTGGAATGCGTTTCCATAAAGTGGAATTCTCATTATATGCCATTTTTTTTCATATTTGTGTCGGATTTGGCATTTCGTAAAACTATTTATAAAATATTGAATTAGATATGAGTGTTTCATTTTTAATATTATATATATTATTTTTGAATTTGTATTTGATTGAGAAGTGAAGGGAAATTAATAAATTAATTATTGTATTAATTATTTTTTTAACAAAATTTATTGGAAAATAATTTCAAGAAAAAATGTAAATTTTTGTTGTTCAAAATAAATAGATTCAACATCTTGAGAAATTTCTTAGGACATTGTAATTTTACAGATTAGACAACTTAAACTTAAGTTTTTAAAAATCTCTCCAGAATTTTGGTGAAAATTAACTAGAAAAAACATAGTGAAAAATGTCATTTTGTCTATAAATTAGATTACACCAATATTTTGTGTTATGTATTATTATTATTATTATTATTAGAAGATTCTCCACGTTTTGATATATGGAAAACAAGGGCTACATAGTAGCTAGTACTTGCGGCTTAGTTTAAATATAGTTAGATTGAAATAAAAAACAAGGAAAAATTAAAAGTGCATATCTCATCTTGCAATAATTGGACAATTACATTTAAGAAAGTAAATGTAGTAGCCTTTGATGCATTTATTATTTATTATTTTTGTTCATACTACCATTGAATGTAGTCACAATAATTTTGGATATAGTTTCATTGTGAATTAATGCAACTATAATTTTTGGTTTGTTTATGAAGTTACTAGTTTTCATATTCCCTATATTATATATGTTATGTACTAATAATTTGATGTCTAATTTCTTGAATGCCTGTGATATTTAAAAATTTAAAAATGGCTAAAAGAATATTTCAATGTTATATATATATATATGATTTAATTATAGTAGTTAAGAAGAATGATTATCATATACATAGTTAATTGAGTTTGGTTTTATTAATTAAAACAAATGATTATTATTTTCTTTATCCTTTAATTCTTATTATATTGATCTCATAAATACTAATTCTAAACCATATATTTAAGAAAAATAGAAACAAATATCCACTTTATTAGGTTTGAAGGTTCAGTATAAACATATTGGTTGATAGTTAGCCCTAAGGGTTAGCTCAATTAGTCGAGTTCTCGTTGCTAAATGCCTTGCCAGTTGGGAGGCCACAGGGTCAAATCTCCTCGACGTCCCTTGATAGGCCTTGTTTGTTTGGCTGATGGGTAGATCACATGCCTCACTATTTGGGAGGTCACGGGGTCAAATCTTCTCGATGCCATTGGGGTTAGGCCTTGCTTGTTTGGCTAGCAGGTAGATCCCTTTGGGTTGATCTTCCTGAATTTTTCTGTGGACAAATTTTGAAAATTAAGATAATGTTTGAGAAACTATCCAAAAATGCTACCTCGAGAAACTAACAAAAAGTTAAATGAAACAAATCCTATTTTGAAGTTTGAGATAGTGTTTGAGAAACCATCCAAAAATGCTAAAGTGATGTGTGTTTATAAAAAAATCAATATATTTATATATTAAAAGATACAATTATATAATAATAAAAATTATTAAAAAGAAAAAATATATATATATATATTAGTTTTGGTTTTACCATTATGTTTTGTTTATTTTCATGGCCATAGGAAAATTTATATAGTCGTGTTGTGAGTTGTTTATATAATTTGCATGTCTAAGGAGAGATTAAATAAACTTAAATGTTGGATCATCAAAAATCTATGAATTCTCTGCAAGGATGTCCCATGCGTAAGATGTTTCCATGATATTAAATAACAATACCATCTCCGTGAGTATAGTACTATCGCAACAAAAACCAACATTGTATCAGAAACCAACAAAATCCATCATTAGGAAATAAGATGTGAATAAAATGAACCAATTAAATAAGAGAAAAAACAGTTTAAATATTATTAAATAATAATACAATTTAATTTATAAAGTTAAATTATATCATAGTTTTAAAATATGTTTGGTCAATGGGGAGGATGGGGTGGGAGGGGTGATTTTAAACCTCGAAGAAAAAGTGAAATAAAGTTCGCTTGGGGACTTGCAAAATCCATGAACAATCAAGCCAAAACACTCTCACTTTGGAAAGGCCTGAAGATAAACATCTCTAAAGGCATCAAGAATTTGATCATTGTAGGTGATTCAATGGTGGTTATCCAAAAATGTATGTCTTTCTATAAATGAAGAATTTATCGATTCTGAAACCTCTCGATTATTCATAAGGATAATGTATCTTCTTAGAAAAATAGAATATTTCAAAATATTCCATGTTAAAAGAGAAAATAACCAATTGGTGGATGTCCAAGCCAATATAGGAGCGAAATTGGAGTAAGGAATCTTACTTATAAACCATCATAGTGATATATCTCATGTCCCTTAAATAATTTATTAATCGTAATCCTTTTAGATTACAGCTGAAGCACGAGAATTAACAAGAAGTATGATAGCATTACGAGGATACGATGGAGCTCCCTGGGAGAGGAAAATGTTAGTTGGACATTACAACACAAGTGGTCGCGAGGGAGAAATGTGGCCATGATTCAAGACAAGTGAGCTCTCTTCCCTTAGTTAATAAATAATATCTCAGGTGAGTGCAGTCTCAGTGCCTTCGCAGTTTGAGTCAAGAGGAAATTGGAGGTGATGGAGAGGGAGGAAGGTGGCTTGGCTATGTTGTAGAAACAAAATGCATTTATGCTTGACAAGATGGGAAAGAATGTTGGAAATAATCAGACACTTATTTATAGTAGCTGGTTGAAGCAGATCAATTATCAGATTACTCTGGTGTAGGGGAGAATAATAAGGAAAATGGATTATGCGAGTAATGGAAGTGGAAATTATGTTGAGGAGCCCGGGTGCAACAGTAGTTTAGTGGAAATTGTTGACATTTCTTGTAAGCAGGTTGTCAAGGAGATCAATGGAAATATGGTTGTTATATTTTCTCAGTTATCTGGCCTTGGGAAGGACATGGATTTGATCCAAAAATCAATGGAACACCTGGATACTGATGTTATGAACTTGAGACATAAAGTGGATAATAACAAATTGCATGTCGAGATGACCATTGTGGGAGTTCCGAAGAGGTCTTTAGGATTGATGAAGGCTCTACTCCATTGGCAGAGGGAAAATTTGATGCTTTGAACCGAGTACTAGAACCTAGTGCTGGTAGGAGTGAGGAACTGGGTATGCCTTTTGAGGAGGCTCGAGAAGAAATCAAGCCTGGAAGTCATGGGTAGCTGCTGTTTTATAATATCCTAATTTTATGTTTTGTTGGATAGTCGTGTTCTGTGGAGTTTTTTGGAAAACATATAGTATGAAAGATGTAAATAGTATATATAGGAATAAGATAGGTAGAAATAATGTCTCTTTGGTTTTATATATGCAAAAATTTGAGACAGATTTCTCCATGTCTGTAAGGGACCTGACCCGTTTCTAGCTTTATTAATGAAAATTTCTACCCGCTTTTTTTTTTTTTGGTCAAAAATAGATTAATAGCAAGTCAGTGCAAAACTTGATGCATTATACATTGTTCGCCAACATGTGTAATAATTTTTAATATTATCTATGTCAAGTATAAGGTATTTTATAACATTAATTATCAATTTAAACTTATACTTTCTAATGAGGATTTTCTAGAAAGGTCATTTATTTTAATAGTTATTTTATTCAAGCATGCTAACCTGTAAATAGCCCAAACTCATATCCTCTTAACTTGCTATCTAATTTTCAAAACCTTAAGAAAATATTATATCTATGCATTGTTCCTCTAAATCTCATTTGAAATTTTTAATTTAAATTCATGGAGTTTTCATGAGATGGAATATCATTTTATCTATATATAATAAATCATTAACACATGATTCATGTTTTAGGAAAAATAATATAATAATGATTAGCACATTTTCAAAAATTTGAATAATCCAAGTTCTTTTTTATAGCAAAATTTTCATTGGATTTTCAGAAAATTACATGGAGTACATACATGGAGTGACATGTGTAGATAGGATATGAGATGAGAAATTTCAGGGTGCCAAAACCATATTAGCAGGGTGCATACTAGGGAGATACCATTTACCTTTGAGAGGGTAACCAGACGATCCTCCTGATAGGTCCGAGGGAAATTTTTAATTTCAAAATACATTGAAAAAAACTTGCATAACAAAGACAACAAAATATCATAGAAAAAACACTGATAGAGTAGAACTTGGGAAAGCCTTTCTTAGAACATGTTAGTGGGTTTGATCATTCTTGGCAGGGTACTGGAAGGGATATTCATATCCTTTTTGGATCCAAGAAGGTTTCTCCTACTCAACAGATGTGCCATACATGTTGGTAGTGGAATTATACTAAAAATATTCCTTTGGATGAGCAACTGTGACAACAACCTTGTTGGTTTCCATTTGAAATTTTTCCATCCTGGAAAAAAGTTTGAGCTTGCTCCCCAGCGATTTCTAGTTCATTTTCCATTGAATTCTGAAGCTTTGTGATCTTAGGGCTTAGGAGGTTTGGATCATTGAGATATCGATTCTGAATTTTCTGATAGTGCTGACAAATTAAGTGAGGTTGGAGGTGGTAGTGGAGGAGGGAATTGAATTCACAATGCCCCTAAAAGTGCTCTTAAAGCTGATTGAGTATGAAAAATATGAAAGTCCATGCCCACAATTGTTCTTTCTGTAAGTCCCATAACTCTTCCTTGTTCCTTAGGTGGTGACCCAACAAGTTTCTGACAACCTAATGACTATCACCAATATTTCTGAGCTCTTGAGCTTCAATGGTGGCTACAAGGAACTAGATGTGTTGAGGCATATCTTCACAATATTTCTCCACTCTTGGTCCATTCCAAGTTGAGGGGGGTGAACCACACTCTCCATTCCTGGCACAACCTCTTTCACATGCCACATCTTCTCGAAAAGAAGATTTTTTGTGCATGATTCTTATCTCCTTTTCCTTCGTTGCTCCAACAAGTGTAGTGAAGGTTCAAAACAAAGTCCTGCAAGCATAACAATGACCATTGATAGAGTTTGGAAAGGCCAGTACAAGAATGTATGCAATAGAGGCTAACCACTCAATGATGAAGCAGTGAGGTGAGGAAACAACTCGTTTTAGAGAAGGCCAATAGCCATAACAAAGGCCAACTAAGAAGGCTAATGAGAGTTGCATATATATGCAACAACGACTAGTAAATACAACATAGGTGAGCTACCTGCTGAGAGTTACAAATGAAGAGATTGATGTTCCCCAGTGTATTTACTCCATAATTCATGTCTTGAGCCTAATGTAAATGCCCAAACTATGTCCATTCACCACCTTTACTTGCACATTGAATGTAAGCTACATGGAAATTTAAGTGTAATCACCACCCCATCTTAAGCCATAAATACTCTATAATGTATTGGCATAAGTGATAAAAATATAAACACAAAAAGAAGAAACACCCAAATCTAATAAATAATTCAAAATAATTACGTAAATAAAAAATTAAAATTAAAATTAAAAAATAAATAGATCAAACATCCCTAAAAACTAAAACTTTACTCATTACAAAATCACTTTAGTTCAAACACACTTTACTAAAAATTCAAATGTTGTAAAATCATTTTACTTTTTCAATCATCATACACATTGTTAACTATTAATGTTATTTGATTTAGATACTATAAACTTAATATACTAATGTTTATTATATATAATCTTTTATGTTATTTGATTTGAAAATTATAGATCTAAGTGATTAATTTTATGTTACGTAACTTGACTTACCATCTAATTTTATATATATTATATATAATTTTTTATGTCATTTGATTTGAAAATATAGATCTGAGTGACTAATTTTATGTTACATAACTGGACTGACCAGTCTAATTTTGTATATATTAAATTTGCTTGTGTAGTGTATAAAATTTAATAGATTTTTATTTTAAAATATATAGATTATAAAGTTAAATAATTTGTAAAAGTGAAAGTTAAAAATATTAAATGAAAATAAAAAATAAAATTTAAAGGATTAGTTACTATTTTTATATATACAAGTTTTTTAATTTTTCATTCGAGCAGGTTTCTCTAAAAGTGAAAACCTTATTTTAACTATTTTAAAAAATAAAGATAAAAATAACTTATCAAATTATAAGATTATTATGATTAGTCATTTTTTAATCAAGTTAAGGAAAGAAAATTAACATGTGATTAGAAAATTATGGAAAAATGTCTAAAAGCTAAGTTAGTTTTAGAAGTTATCTTTCAACAATATACCATTTAGTTATGTTTGGGATCATTATAGAGAGATGTCGAATAAAAATAATAATTTTATGTCATGTTGCTTTAATTATTTTTGGAAAGCTTTTGACAAGGTGGGTAGATATAGAGTTTGGAACATGTTAGAAGGGCTAAAAGTTTCTTATGATTTGAGGGTTGCATTAAGGTTATATGTAGGTGTTATTACTAACTTAAAAATGCTAAGGGTTGGTTTAAAGAAATTGGCTATAATTTGAGAGTTAATTAAGGTTTTCTCCTATCTCATACTTTTTTTAGCATTTACAATAAAAAGTTAGAGGCATTTCTGAAAGAATTAGAATGTCTTGATACTACTTTAGTTGAAATAGTTTTCATATTTTTTCTTTACACAAATATTGTTCTTAAGAAGATATGTTTTTCTCTCCATGAGTCACTAGGAATTTAAAGAGAAATTGTAGTGTAATAAAAAAATGGAGAAAAAGAGAAAATTAAGATATTATAAAGAGGTCATTAATCCCAATCTAAAAAATTGAAAATATCTTTCAATTTAGAAAATTAAAACTCTTTCTATTTTATCTAGTTCAAAAAAGAAAATTATGCTATTAAAATAAAAACGAACTCTTACAAGCTTCATTAATATTTTTATATGTTTGAAGATAAATTACTTTTATATCATATTAAGTTTAGACTTCAAAAAATTACATACAATTATAAAATATTTTAACTTTAATTTAATTAAACATTCACTTCAACATGAATAAATGTTAATTTTAGAAGATGGTTTGAATTTCATGAATGAGATATGAGATTTATTTTTAAATTTATAAAAATATTTTTAATTAATTGGGTTTAAAAGTATATGTATATTGAATGGTTTTTGATATTTGTAAATAATATGTTTAATTGTAAATTAATGTGTTTTATTTAACTATTTATATAAAATTAATTAAATGTTTAAAGATATTGAAAATAATTGGTTAATTTGATTTCTTGGATTTTATATATTTTATATTATGTTAATTGGTGTGAGATTAATTGTGCAATATCCAACGTCTATTTTACCAGAAGTCTATTATATAGAAAAGGTTTGAGGCATATATCTTGGGGATATTTAATTATTTACAATTTTTTTTTTCTTTAAAATTAGATGATTCAATTCTTGGTAAAATCATTATTTTTTATTATTTCAAATGTGTTTTTGAATAAATAAATTAATTAAAACCCTTATAAATATTCTCAATACATTCAATCTATATAAATTTAACAATTCAAATCTACTCATCTAATAAATTCTTTTATCAAATTTCAAGTAAAAAACATTAAAAAAATATATATTTTAAAAATAAAATATTTAAACTATTTTTTTAATTCACTTAATATGTTTATGCCCCTCCAAATGATGCATCACCAAACAACAATTACCTCCCACAATGGACTTGCTAACCTAACCAAAATAATCACCCCAAAAGATTTCTCCTCCATGACTTTATGTGGAGGGCAAGGAGGGGTGTTGACTGGAGTAATCTAACATTCCCTCATATCATAGAGACACCCCATGATGGACATGACCACCTACTACACTTAGTTTTTCAATATGTTGGTTAAGGAAAAAAATGGCAAGGACCAAGTTGTTGGGGCCTTCTGTTTTGAATTAATACAGGTGCTTTTTCGTCAACCAAATCATTTTGATAATGACACATGTCACTAGTAAGACGTGTGCAAAAAACTCATAAAATCATAAAAAAATTAAAATCATAAAAAAATCATAAAATCATAAATTACTAAATAAATTTTGCTGAAATTTAGAAACGAATTTGCTAAATAGTAATTTCTATTTCGAGGGCTATACATGATAGAGTTTTATCCAATTAGCTTCTATAGGTCATCCTAGAATAATTCACAGGGATATCAAGCGATCGAACATTCTGTTGGATGACAGATTTGAAGCACAGGTATGGATTCTTCAAGAATTATCATCACAACCAGATGGATACTTGTGTGTCCAAATTTTATATGCCGTTACGTTGAGTAGAGTCTTGTTTCTGATGGTTTTTTCTTATTTGCAGGTGTCAGATTTTGGACTTGCAAAACTAGCATCAGATACACGCATGTGACAACCCGTGTCATGGGTTTCTTCAAGAATTATCATCACAACCATATGGATACTTGTGTGTCCAAATTTTATATGTCGTTATGTTGAGTAGAGTATTGTTTTTGATGGTTTTTTCTTATTTGCAGGTGTCAGATTTTGGACTTGCAAAACTAGCATCAGATACCAATACGCATGTGACAACCCGTGTCATGGGAACCTTTGGGTAAGTTGTAGATGTTCTCATTTTGCAGGTTTCCCAAGTATTGATTTTTGTGGTTGACTGGTTTCCTAAGAAGGTATAGATGCTACCCTATGAAGTGTAAATTTTCTTGACATTGATTTGATATTTCAGGTATATGGCACCGGAATATGCATCAAGTGGAAAGCACACTGTCAGGTCTGATGTATTCTCATTTGGGGTTGTGTTATTGGAGCTTGTGACTGGGCGGAAGCCTGTTGATGTATCACAACCTCTTCGTGATGAGAGCTTCGTTGAATGGGCGTGTATATACTCTAAAACTATCATTAATCTGATTCTTACATTGTAAATGAAAGAAAAATGCATCGTTTATAAGGAGTTTTGCAAGATTATTGTTCTGTGCTACACTCTATCTTTCCAAAAAGTTTTTATTTTTATATGGTACTTGATGCATGTGCATGTCAAATTTTCATCAGAAGAATGTTTCGTGAGTCATGAATTGTCATATCATGCTTTCATATCAAATTCTGGGTTTTTGATTAGAGGCATTCATCTTATATCAATGAAATAATGAACTGTCGAGGTTTCATGATTTCACGGATTAGACTTTACTGCTCACAATTCAATCATCATAAATCCATAGTGTCTTCCTTCTAGGTTTTGTAATCTTTGCTGGTGCTAATTTATGAGTTACCATTTCTAAATGTAGTGGTTGACAGTGCGATTCCATAGAGAGGTTGTGATCAAATTAAGAAAAGAAAAATTGAAGTTTTTATGTTGTGTTAACATGCCCTTGATCAAGAACAAATCCTTGAGCCTTATAAATGACATGTCGCTTTAGTTTTTTGAGATTCATTACATGCGTTTTTTTTGGAAAGAATAATAATTTGCTTAAAAATATTTGTGTGATTAAAATTATTTTACCATAATGGAATAAGAAAGTTTACCATTTTCTTAAAATAGAGAAATAAAAATAACTTATGTGAACTAAAAATAATAGAAAGTTAGTTTAAAAATAGAAAGTTCACATATTTTCTTAAATTTTTAGGAATTTTCCCTCCTAACTTATTTTTTTTAATAGAATTAGAGATCTTTCCAAAAAGATTATTTTTCTTTATAGAAAGTAACCATAAACTTCTAAGTTGCCCAATTTGAACTCACATGTCATTAGTAAGACTTGTGTAAAAAAAAATAGTAAGTTCACATATTTAATTAACATTTAATATATAAAGTAATATTTAAACTATAAAGTAATGAATAAATCCTTAATTCACATATTTATTTTAACCAGATTTACTTCACATTTTTCTATTATATTGTAATTGAATTTCCACGAATCTTTCTCCAAGTTGGGTTTTTTACCATTACACTCTAACTAAATTTCAATTGTCTTTTGCAAGTTGGGATAATTATATTAGTTGAATCCCACATGTTGTTGCTATATAGCTATGATAAAGCTTATTTTTTATTGCAATGTATGATTTATGAAGGAAGCTATACTTAAATATGAATTCGATGTCTTTGCCTAGTGATTTGATTCCTAGATGTCTATTTTCTACCTTTTTGAATTTGAACTTTTAACCTTTTACAAGAAGGCATGCATTCTTAACTATTAGAAGTTTAGAACCACTCTATGTATAAATGGATCCTTGAGACATTCATTTTTTGTAAATTAAAATATCATCTCATCTATTAGTTAGATTACTTTAAAATATAATGTAATCAAATTAGTATTTAATATTCCACCATGCGGTTCTAATGACATTGGAGAATGTTTTTGTTAAACAATTCTAATATAGTTACATATTATAAACTTAAGAAAAAAATACAAAAAAATTAACTTAAATTTAACGTATCAATTGCTATTTTCTTGTACAACTTTTTTGATTTTAAAATCCTATCGGCCTCTCTTTGCACCTTTTGAGGCAACTGCTAGTTATATACTTATACAACTTATCGATTGTAAAGTTGTCCACACACGCTAGATTTTAGCTTTGATAATCGAATATATATATATATGTGAGAAATTGTAAATCTATTTTCGTGGAATATGTTATGTTTTCGCATTTGATAATCATTACATTTGAAATTTTGAAGAATTAAATGGTTTTGTATCCCACTAATTGCGAACAAACTCCATCTTGAAGCAACAAAATATGAAGGTAGGTAGTGATACATCGCTTTCGCCAATTTGGCACCAATTAGGTGATGAGATGGGTAGATCTCGTGTGCTATGAATGGACATTGGATTACATATTTATTAAAATTATTTTTTAGCTTTAGTAAATGCTGTTTAAATGGGTTTGTTTGGATAGGATAAATGCGGTTTAAACTTATGGGTGGTTGAAGTAGTTTTTTTTTTTTTTCGGGAGGTGGCAGGTAAAGTCGATTGGGTGAGAGTTTAGAAGATACAAAATCGTTATTCAAATGAGTTGGACTTGGAGCAATACATATTTTAATTAGATAAGTGGGTAGTTGTATTTATGAAGGGTGATATGACATTCACGTGGTCTGATTTTTTTATGTTTGAGAAATTTTTTTAGTGTGAAACTTTTTTATTAGTGAGTTAAGAAACTTGTTTTCTTCCAATTATTTTACTATTAAAATCTATAAAGATGTACATATTCTACTACATTTTAGATTTGAACATGTAATTTTTTAGGAAAAGAGGCATACTCTTAATCATTAATTTTTTGTTTTTTTTGTTTTTTCTGTTTTTGACAAAAAAAAGAGGTTAGATTTCTATCAGAAAAATATAAGATCCAGTATATTATTCAGAAATGTCATCCATAATTTTCCATCATATGTGTCTAAATATATCCAAAAGTATTAGCAAATAATAAAAATAACTTCTACCTGAATAGACAAAGTTCAGCCCAATGCTCTACCTAGAACTATATAATAACAAAAAACCATCCTCCAAAATATAAATTTAACCATTAAACATACATACTATATAAATTGACTTTTATTTGTGTATATAATATATGACTGTGAAGTTACAATCACATGATTTTGAAATCGAGATGAAGAGATTTATCATTTGCACAACCACTATGTAACACTTAACAATTGTACTATTCCACATAAATAAATAAAAAATTTACTTCTTACCATAAGGTTGTAGTATATATATATATATATATATATATATATATATATTATATATATATATATATATATATATATATATATATATATATATATATATTTATTTGTTTAAACAATACAAATTACCCATTGACAACAAAATATACTACTGCACATAAGTTTTGGGTTCATTTTTAATGGTTAAATTTTAGCATACATGATTTTAATAATGGAGAGATCTCAGAAATTAACTTACTCTTTTCCGCATGTATCCAAAGCTTTATTTGAACTATGGTTTTAAACCTCTGCTACCCATCACATATATTATCAGTACTTTTAAATTAAATTCTGTGTATCACTTTAGATCTTGTCATGTCCTGGAAATTTCATTACTCGTGCCAGAATTTAGATCTTGGGATATAATGTTACCAATGGGACACCTGCCCTCCTGCACTCTGTCTGATCCCTTGTGCGATCTACGGTGAGAATTCAACGGTGGGAAAATGCAAGGTAATACCCCACAACCCTAATCGTTTCTCCACACTTCTCTTCTGTCTACGCGATGAACCGGTCTGCAACCCAACAAGGGTTTGATGTTGCGGTTTCGACTTCCTGCAAGCACTGCAATCTATTAATGGGTATACTTTGCAGGGTTTATTCTACTTCTGTTAAGGCACATGAGTGAGTATAATCTCTATGCTCTTCTGTGAGTTGAGATGGGTTTTACTTTGTTTGCACCACTTCAGAATTTCAGGAGAACTTCTCCGGCGACTATGCTAACGTAGAAGACCAGTTCCAAAGCATGCGTATGGTTTCTGTTTTGGTTACATTTTAATTTTCATTCCGCTTAATGTTTTTTCGACCCTCGGTTCACAATGAAAATTTATGAAGTTATAATCCCCTCTCCTCTTCTGGCCTTTCGCTCTCCAGCTCGATGCTCGACGTATCAGTTGGAGAAACTTTCAATACAGGTAAATCAATTTGCAATGTCTCTTTTCTGAGTTTTTCTCGAGTTTGAACCCCAATTTTTTTCGTTGTGCTCTTACTTACATATCTGTCTACTTGTTTTCGCAAGTACCACCTTAATCGAGGACCATGACCTATACTTTTTCTCAGGGTCGCGTGCTAAAGCTCTATCTCTGCTAATAGCGCCACTGCCCCTTTCAGGTGCTTCTATAACGAATCACCAAGTTCCACCAGAGTGCTCTTTCTCCTCTCCGGAGGGCTTTGTTAAATATTACTTGGCTTAAGTTCTTCAAGTTTACAGAGCCGGTCGATATTCTCGACAATTTCATTCTGGCTTATGAAAAGCCGAAGTTATTTTCTCTTGCATGAGTTACAATATTGTAAAACAATTATATTTTCCTATATTGTAATGTTCGTTTTTGAAAGGGTTTTCCTTTGAACCAGTCTTTTCGGTTTCGGTGGACCCAATCTTAGTTTATGCAATTCTTAATTTTTGGGACAGAACAGTTGTTGTATAATCATATCAGTTCTTTTCGTCCTTTCAGATGTTTCTTCTATGTATTCTAGTTAGACTCTTATAATGGAATTTTCCAAAGAAATCTTATTTTTTTAGTGATCATGCTTTCGTTTACAGTTTATATATGCTGCTATTGTTTTTAGTTAAAGAGTACCATTTTAACTATTTATCTTGGGAGTTTCGAGCCTCTGTCCGGTCCTTGTAATCTGACACTATTCTGCATCCTATCAATGTAACTTGGTTTTTTTTCTTTATACTCTAGATGATTTCTATGTACCAATTAATTTTGATAATGAAAGATCTTTATCCTTGTGCAGTTGTTTTCTTTCCATTTTTCTGAGTTACCAACACAAAATTTTTATCTTTGTTCTGCTTAGGTGACCGAACCACCTGAAATTCTTGTCTGTGTATATTTAGCTTTGAGTAATGACGTGTTCTAGGTTGAGGTTCACCTCGCACCCAGAATCGACAGTTAGCTCCTCATTAGTTTAGAAAATTTTGGCAGGGTTTATAACTCGCCAAAATTTTCATATTGTATCAGTTTCCTCTTACAATCATCTTTTCATACTCAGAAATAATTTTTAAATATGAAAATGTATATGGTCACTTTAAGTAAATACAGTAGTAACTATGTTATCTTGTTTTATACAGTAATTTTCCATTGTATAGACTGAAATCTGTTAAAGCTATGCAAAACAGATTTCAGTCTATACAATGGAAAATTACTGTATAAAACAAGATAACATAGTTACTACTGTACTTACTTAAAGTGACCATATACATTTTCATATTGTATCAGTTTCCTCTTACAATCATCTTTTCATACTCAGATTTAATTTTTAGGGTTCGCAAATAATCCACAAAACTCATAAATAATTACTAATATGTAAATACTTCAAAACTCATTCTTTCCATACAATTGTCATATACAAAATTGTTTTTCCTGCAAATTAGTTAACACATACCTGGGTAAAGGTTCTTTAACATATTTCCTGTTTAAAATTACTGAAACACACATTTACTTTTCTGAATATTCAATTTGCTGATGATTTCCACCCAACCTTCAAGAGAGGCAATTACGTCCTTCTCTTTCCCCCATGCTCCACACTTGAGAGGTACATGTTGACAGTGTTTTCTGTTGTGACCTCAGTACCCCAAGTCCAGTCAGTACCAAAAATTCTCAGGAATGCTAAGTGATTTCCACTGGTCTCTACCAGCTCAGGATATTTCTCACTCTCTTCCTTCGTTTGTGAACCTAAACCCCTTTTCCTCACTGGGATATGCCTTTTATCCTCAGAGGAGTAGGTAACTATTCCAACTGTCCAAAAAAATCTCAGTTCTTGGAATACCTTTTTACCATCATTCTTTTTTTTAATTTTTATGTAAGTAATTTTCCATAACCAATTTTATTTTTCATAACAAAAAAACAAAATTTTTTTTCCAGAAACCAATAAATGTTTCAGTCTTTTCTTTAAAATATAACTAAAATGTCATATTACTAGTTAACAACTAGTTAATACCAAATTCAACTGTCACAACTTCCCCCCTGGAAGTAACACCGTCCTCAGTGTTTTACTCCAGCTCAAGAAAATAGCTCTGGGTAAGCCTCGTGTACAAATCCCTCGTCTTCCCAAGTAGCCTCCTCCGGGGTGAAGTGCTTCCACTGCACTTTAACTTGGGTGATGACTCGTTTCTAGAGCATGATTTCTCTCTGGTCGAGTATACATTAAGGTTTGACCAGAAACTCAATGTCCAGTTCTACCTGCAAACAACAAAGTTTTATGTCAATTTCACATAAAAAAATTATATTTCAAGTTAGGATTTTTCTAAATCTATCCTACCTGAATGTTCTGCTAATGGATTACATGTTTCAGATCATGTACATATCGCTTTAGCAGGAACACATGAAACACATTGTGCACCCGAATGTGGCTAGGTAAGGCCAACCAATATGCCACAGGCCCAACCCTTTCCAATATCTGGAAAGGTCCACAGAACTTGGGAGCCAACTTGGTACAGGAGGCCCATATCAAAGTACTCTTCTTTGGTTTGATCCACACATACACATGATCACCCACCTTGAACTCTCGATAAGTTATTTTCTTATCTACGTATTTCTTCTGTTGATCTTGAGCAAATCTAAGGTTTTTCCTAATCTTCTTTACCTTCGATTCCATATCAACCAAAATTTTTGGTCCAAGCATTAAATTAGTTTCAGGGCTGCTCCAATTAATGGGAGTATGACATTACCGCCCATACAGAGCTTTGAAAGGACTCATCTTAAGAGATTCCTGATAACCATTGTTGTAAGAAAATTCAACTAGGTGTAAATATTCTTCCAATTTTGTTGGTTGCTGCATAACGTACATGCACATCATGTCCTCCAAAACTAGATTTACTCGTTCTGTTTGACCATCCGTTTGGGGATGATAAGCAGTGCTGAAATTTATTTGGGTCCTCAGACCTGTAAACAAATTTTTCCAGAATGTTGAAGTAAAATTCACATCTCTGTCTGAAATAACAATCTTTGGAATGCTGTGCAGTCTGAAAATTTCTCTCATAAAAATTATCTGCTATTTGTACAGTCTTGTAAGTAGACTATACAAGTATAAAATGTGCAGACTTACTCAACATGTGATCACCACCATAATAGATTCATTGTGCCTCTTTGATCGTGGTAAACCCGTAATGAAGTCTATGGATATCACCTCCCATTTCCATTTAGGTACTGGCATGGGCTGTAACAAGCCAACTGGATGTCGATGCTCCACCTTGACCTGCTGACACTCCAAACATTTGTTTAAGTATTCAACAATGTTTCTTCACATACCAGGCCATAAATATATTTTTATAATTGTCGTTAACATCTTCTGGTATCATGGGTGTCCTGCATAATTACTTTGATGATATTCATTCATGATTAGCTCCTTTAGATCCACTCGATTTGGTATATATATATTTCCTCTAAAGGTCCATAAGGATTTCCTTACTTTCTGGCCTCTTCCATTTGCTGCCATAAGAATTGGTATTATGGATCCTTCCGTGCACCCTCTTTTACTTGATCTAAAAATTTTCACTCAAGCTGGTTATAGCAAAGCTCATAAACACAATGTAGCTTCCTACTTAAGGAATCTGCCACACGGTTTTCCTTACCCTTCACGTGCTTAGTATCCATGTCAAACTCGCTTAAGAAGGAATTCCATCTTTCTTGTCGGGAGTTTAAATCATCTTGCTTGAAGTAACTGGTTAGGCCACTATGATCAGTCTTTAATACAAACTTCTTTCCCAGTAGGTAGTGTCTCCATACCCAGAGTGCATGCACCACTGCTGTTAACTCCAGATCATAGGTTAAATATCTTTGTTCATGTTATTTTAACTTCCTTGACTCATAGGCCACCACCTTTCCTTCCTGTGATAAAACTACCCCAAATCCTTCCTTACATGCGTCTGCAAAAACCTAAAATTCTTTGTTGGGGCCATCTACCCTTAACACAGGAGCAGTGGTCAAAAACTATTTCAACCTTTTGAAACTATTATGGCACTCATTAGTCCACTTAAATACTTTTCCCTTTCTCTGCAAGGAGGTGATTGGAAAATAGATTCTGGAGAACCCTTCAATGAATTTTCGATAGAACCTAGCCAATCCCATAAAGGATAGGATATCCGCCACATTTTGGGGAAATTTCCATTCCATAATTGTCTTAATTTTTTCCGGATCAACAACAATCCCTTCTGCTGAAATAACATGGCCTAATTACTGGATTTATATTTTGAAGAAATCACATTTGCTGAACTTAGCATACAATTGGTGTTTTATTAACATTTCCAGCACTATTCTTAGGTGCTCCTTATGTTCTTCCTGGTTCTTAGAATAGATTAAAATATCATCAATAAATATTAGCACAAATTTATCCAATAAGGGGTGAAATATATCATGCATTAACCTCATAAATGTTGCTGGTGCATTTGTTAACCCGAAGGGTAATACCACAAACTCATAATGCCCGTACCTAGTACGGAAAGCAGTCTTATAAATATCTTCATCCTTAATCCGGATCTAGTGGTATCCAGACCTTAAGTATATTTTTGATAATACTATGCCCCCCTTCACCTAATCAAACAGGTCATCAATCCGAGGAAACAAATATTTATTTTTCACTGTGATTTCTTTACGAACATCACTAGTGCTCCCCATGGGGGACACTCAGATGAATGTATCCTTTGTTCAAAAACTCTTGCAACTGCATTTTTAATTCAGTTAACTCGGGAACACTCATTCTGTAAGGAGCTCTTGAAACTGGTGATGCTCCTAGCATTAACTCAATGGTGAAGTCAATATCTTTTCTTGGGGGTAATCTAGGTATGTTTTCTGGAAATACATCCATAAAGTCTTGTACCACTGGTATTTTCTCCATCATAGGGGCCTTCTCCTTGGAATTGGTATATACCACCTGGAAAACATAAATATGACATCCCTTCCTCATACACTTATTCATTTGGGATGTTGTAATAGGACATAGCTGTAGTGGTTTCTTGATTCCCTGAATCTCTTTGCGTGTCCCATCTTGCATTCTGTAGTAAATAATTTTTTCTTTATAGTCCACCAAAGTCCAATATTTTTCTAACCAATCCATACCTAGCAAGACATCATAGGAACCTAATGGCAGTATATTCAGGTCCACGTTTAACTAATGGTCTGCAATTTTCAATGTGCAGTTTGGAATCTTGGCACTTACCTTTCTTTTAGCTCCCGTGGCTAGTTGTACCAGCCAAGGATTTTTGAGCTTCTGACCTTTTAATTTACATACTTCTACTATTTTGGGGTTTACATAACTTAAAATTGCACCTGGGTCAACCAAAATAGAAACAGACTGAGACAATAACTTACCTTCCAACTCTATCATCGTTGGCTAATAATATGCCTGACGATATTCCAACGTTGCGTTGATTCGAAGTATATTTCGAGCCACATCTCCCACTGTAGAAGCTTCCTACAAATTACAAACTATTTCATTTCTCCCTTGCTCTGGGCAATTTTTATAATAATGTGCCTCACCACACCCCCAACACTGCACAGGTGGTTTGGTTACTTGTCCTTGCTCAGGTTTGCTAGAAGCCTCTATAGGCCTCTCTTCACCAGACCATCAGGTTCTTTGATGATTTTTTCCAAACTTCTTGCTTATTGAACTTCGTGTAGAATTCTTAAAATTATTAGTTCTGGCACCCTTGAAGTTTGAACTATTTTTTTGTCCTTTTCTTGGCTGCCAACTTTTAACCACTTCCCCTTTTGCATTGGACTGTTGGTAACACATTCTTGCTTTTCAAATTTCTTTTTCCATGGTCCTAGGATTTACAAATTCAATTCGTTTCTTCATGTGGGTTGGCAGACTATTCAGGAACCTTTGAACCTTAGCCTTTTCGTCTCTGAGATAAGGAACATATCTTAATAGGGAGGTGAACTGAGTAATATACTCGTCCATAGTCATCTGTCCTAGCTTCAAGTCATGGAATTCTCTGGATTTTTCGTCATATAAACGTTCTGTCAAATATTTTTATTTAAAATATTGTTGGAAGGAATCCCATGTAACATCTTGATCTTCAATGCTGCGAACATTCTTTACCTCCTCCCACCATGGGGTGGATTTTTCTCTCAACTGGTAAATGGCCAATTTGGCTTCAAGATTGCTGCTATACTCGTACAATTGATGGTACTTATTCATATTTATCAACCAAGCCTTTGCCACTTCTTCAGATTCTCCATCGAATGTAGGTGGTTTTATCTTCCGAAACTCACCTTATCACTCCACTTTTTGTTTCTTAATATCATGTTGATCTGACATATTATCAGAATCTACTTCATTATATTTTCTATGCTTGTTGCTTCGCTGTGAAGGGCTCCTACCCATCCTTTCCGTGGTTTGGTCCTTGGTTTTTCGTTCGTTCCATTCTTGCATATCCCTATAGGGATTGTGTTGTAACACCCCTTGATTTTGTTTGTCGGAAAGGCTCTTAAATATCCTTTCCTGCTCCTGCATCAGACATTCAGTGTCACTTCTTACTCAGACCATTTCCTCCTGCAATTTCTGCATAGTACTTAACAATATGCTAGTTTGGTGTTGTTGTTGCTCCAACAATCTACTAGTCTGCTGGTGCTGATCTACGCTCAATTGAATCCACATTTTAGGATTCATTTTTGGTTGTGTTTGAGGTGTAGGTTCCCCAGTATTTCGAGGTGTTTGTTGTGTCAATCCTCTTCTCATATCGTCCTTTGCAGTACTACTTCTTTTCTATGCATCAGTATATACACATTTTAAACTGTTACGTGACCCTTAGGGTCCCAGCATGTGAACGCTGCTCTGATACCACTTGTAACACTTAACAATTGTACTATACCACATAAAAAAAAATTACTTCTTACCATAAGGTTGTAGTATATATATACATTTTGTTTAAGCAATACAAAATACTCGTTAACAACAGAATATACTACTGCACATAAGTTTTGGGTTCATATTTAATGGTTACACTTTAGCATACATGATTTTAATAATGGAGAGATCATGACAATTAACTTAGTATTTTCTGCATGTATCCAAAGGTTTATTTGAACTATGGTTTAAACCTCTTCTGCCCATCGCATATATTATCAGTAATTTTCATTTAAATTCTTTGTATCACTTTAGATCTTGTCATGTCCTGGAAATTTCATTACTCGTGCCAGAATTTAGATCTTGGGATATCTATGGTTATGTTACCAATGGGCCACCTGCTCTCCTGCACTCCTTCTGATCCCTTGTGTGATCTACGGTGAGAATTCAACGACGGGAAAACACAAGGTAATACCCCGAAACCCTAACCGTTTCTCTACACCTTTCTTCTGTCTGCGCGATGAACTGGTCTACAACCCAACAAGGGTTTGACGTCGCGATTTCGATTCTTCTTCCAGCAAGCACCAAAATCCATTAATGGATATACTTTGCAAGGTTTATTTTGCTGCCGTTAAGGCCCGTGAGTGAGTATAATCTATGTGCTCTTCTATGAGCTGAGATGGATTTTACTTTGTTTGCACCACTTCAGAATTTTGGAACTTCTCCGGCAACTATGCTAACGCAGAAGAAGTGGTTCCAACCAGCTCCAAAGCTCCGTATGGTTTCTATTTTGGTTACATTTTCATTTTCATTCCGGTTACTGTTTTTTCGACCCTCGTTCACAATTAGAATTTATGAAGTTATAATTCCCTCTCCTCTTTTGGCCTTTCGCTCTCTAGCTCGGTGCTTAGCGTATCAGTTGGAGGAACTTTCAATACAGGTAAATCAGTTTGCAATGTCTCTTTTTTGGGTTTTTCCCAAGTTTGAACCTCAACTTATTTTTGTTGCGCTCTTACTTACATATTTGTCGGCTTGTTTTCGCATGTACCACCTTAATCGAGGACCATGACCTATACTTTTTCTCGGGGTCGCGTGCTAAAGATATATCTCTGTTAATAGCACCACTGCCCCTTTCAGGTACACTTGTAACGAATCACCAAGGTCCACCAGAGTACTCTTTCTCCTCTCCGGAGGGCTTTGTTTAATATTATTTGGCTTAAGTTCTTCAAGTTTACAGAGCCGGTTAATATTCTCGGCGGTTTCCTTATGGCTTATGAAAATCTGAAGTTATTTTCTCTTGCATTCATGAGTTACAATATTGTAAAATGAATATATTTTCCTGTATTGTAATTTTCATTTTAGAAAGGGTTTTCCTCCAAACCAATATTTTCGGTTTCAATGGACCCAATCTTAGTTTATGGAATTATTAATTTTTGGGACAGAACAGTCGTTGTATAATCATATCAGTTCTTTTCGTCCTTTCGGATGTTTCTTCTATGTATTCCAGTTAGAATCTTATAATGGAATTTTCCAAAGAACTCTTATTGTTTTAGTGATCATGCTCTCGTTTACAGTTTATACATGCTCCTATCATTTTTAGTTAAAGAATACCATTTTAATTGTTTATCTTGGGAGTTCCGAGCCAATGACTGGTCCTTGTAATCTGACACTATTCTGCATCCTATCAATGTAACTTGGTTTTGTTTTATTTATACTCTAGATGGTTTCTGTGTACCAATTAATTTTGATAATGAAAGATCCTTATCCTTGTGCAGTTGTTTTCTTTCCATTTTTCTGAGTTACCAACACATAAATTTTGTCTTTGTTCTGCTTAGGTGACCAGACCACCTGAAATTCTTGTCCATGTATATTTAGCTTTGAGTAACGACGTGTTTTGGGTTGAGGTTCACCTCGTACCCAGAACTGACAGTTAACTCCTCATTAGTTTAGAAAATTTTGGCAGGGTTTATAGCTCGACTATCTACTTCGAGTTTTACCATTTTATATCAGTAGTTCAATTAGCTTATCTATTCTTTTACTTGCTAATTCCTGTTTTACATAGCTTTAACATATTTCAGTGTATGCAATAGAAAATTACTGTTTATAAAACAAGATAACACAATTACTACTATATTTACTTAAAGTGACCATATACATTTTCATATTGTATCAGTTTCCTCTTATAATCATCTTTTTGGACTTAGAAATAATTTGCAGGTTTCACAAATAATCCACAGAACTCATAAATAATTACTAATCCATAAAAACTTCAGAACTCATTCTTTCCATACAATTGTCATACACAATTTTTTTTTCTTGCAAACCAGTTAACACATACCTCGATACAGGTTCCTTAACATCTTTCCTATTTAAAATTACTGAAATGCACATTTACTTATCTGAATATGCAATTTGCTGATGATGTCCACCCAACTTTCAAGAGAGTCGATTACGTCCTTTTCTACCAGCTCTGGAAATTTCTCACTCTCTTCCTTCGTTTGTGAACAAAACCCCTTTTCCTCATTGGGATATGCCTTTTATCCTCAGAGAAGCAGGTAACTGTTCCAACTGTCCAACCACCTCTCAGTTCTTGGAATACCTTTTTACCATCAGTTTATTTTTTTACTTTTTATGGAACTACTTTTCCATAACCAATTTTATTTTTCATAACAACAAAACAAATAAACTTTTCCAGAAACTAATAAATGTTTAGTGTTTTCTTTAAAATAATAACTAAAATTTCATATTACTAGTTAACAACTAGTTAATACCAAATTCAGCGATCACACACTACTACTACTACTACATTAACTCTTATTTTTTCCAATAAATTGTAAATTAAATAACATTAATAACTTTCCATTTTATATTTTATAGTTAAAATGTATAACTAACTCTAACATATTTTAATAATGAAAAAATAAAATCAATAAAAATATCGAAAGTGGATCTCATTTTTAAATGCAAAGATCCTATTATTTTACATATTGAGAAATCAATTTAAATAAATAAATGAAAATCAAGATGTTAATATTAACCAGATACGTCATAATACTTTATTTTATCTTCAAGATGGATCAATATTGATAAGTAACTTGATTTAGAACATTTAAATTGTTTATTTGGTACCATCATCACTTTATTTTAATTAAACATGGTTAATTCAAAACCCGTATACATGTGGATCACTTTATATATATATATATATATATATATATATATATATTAAAAGGTTGGTAAATTATACTGATTTTAATAAAAATAATATATATTAGTTTTTGGATAGTTTAGTTAGTGATGGTTATAAAAATGAAGTGTTATGTGTAATGAGGTTTGAGGTTAATTCATTCTGAAAAGGTATATTTGGTGACCGAAAAATGATAGTAATAAGAATTGAAATCGACACCATATCACTCAAGTATTGGACGAACCTAATTTTTTATTCCTTTAAATACAAAAAACAATACACATTTTAGTATAGTGATTAAAATATTTATAAATTATATTAATTTTAATAAAAATAATGTATTTTAATGCAATGTTTGAAACATTTTAATAATATATATGGTTGTTGAAATTAACATATAATAATGGTGAAAATAATATATTTTTGTGTATAGAAATCTTTTTACAACTCATAAATGTGTCTCATAACATAATATTTAAAAACAACAAAATAATATTTACATTAATAAATTAAAAATAGTAATAACAAATAAAATATTATCAATAACAAATAAAATAGTTCAATTTTTATCTTAATTTTACATCAACAACTTTGTATAGAGAAATAAAATAATTAAAATAAATAAATAAATAAATAAAATTTAGTTTATAATTAATTTTTTAGTGATGATGATGATGATGATGATGGTTAACGTCCACTGAGACCACATTTTGGTCTGTCGGACCTACAATTTTCTTAGTTCTTAATTGTCTGGCTTCTTGTCTTTCTTGGCGAGATTGGTGTTGTAGCTTTCTTTTTCTTATCTACGGTCTTCCAACTTCCTTTATCTTGCACCTCCTTCATCTCTGCTGATTCCTGGGACACTGGTGTCTTCTCTTCGGGATCTGGGAGATCTGATTTGCTGCTAAATGAAGATTTATTTTGCGCGGTATTCAGATCCTCATAATTGTTGATGCTAGAGGGGCTATCGAGTTCATTTTTTTGTTGTTGGGCAAAGGTTTCCCCCTGCTTTTCTTGAGGGTTGTTTCTATCTTGCCTGATTTCTTGCGATTCAGATTTTTCTGGAGAGTATTCTTCCCTGACGACAGTGTAGTGTTCCTTTTGTGCTCCTTCCCACCATGTAGATCTATGGTGAATCTTTCTAGCATAATTTATCTGGGAGACTTTTGGGCAATTTTTGGCTAGATGGCCTGTCTCAAAGCAGGATCGACATCTGAAGAGGACACTTTCATAGTTGAGTTTCTGGTTCCATACATAGTCTTTGCTTGTTAGGATTATTTCAACTGGGAGTCCGGTGTTGAAGTCCATTTCTACACAGATGCGTGCATAGGTGGTTCTGACGTATTCCTCTGTTTCTGGGCACCTGCAGTAAAATTTCCCAATTGCATTTCCAATGGCTTTTAGCGAGGAGGGGTTCCAGAGATGCAAAGGTAGGTTTGGAAATCTAACCCAAACTGGTGTTGAGGTTATGACTATTGTTGAGGGATCGAATGATGGGTTCCATGGCTTCATGAATAGGCCCGAGTTTTCCCAAAACCAAGAGAAGATGTGTAATTCCTCCATCATTCAATATAAAATTAACAAAAATAGTATTGATATTATAATAAGTGTGAAATATGTATGTAATTCATTGTGTGTCATATAGTATTTAAAAAAATATATATTAATAAAAAAAATGTCTAGACTATATATATAGGAATATTCATTTTTAAAATATAATAATAAAATAATAATAAAACATTTTAATGTTTATTTGTGCGTATTTTTTTTAATGTCAACTATTTATAATCATATAAAGCAAATGAAAATAAAAAATTTCTTATCATTAAAACATTTTATTAATGTGTTATTTAAAATGAAAAAGAAATATATTTCTTTTATATTTAATATGAAATTCATACAACTTTTTCCAAAATTTGTATTTAAAATGAGATTTTAATTTCAAAATATTTGATACATCTTGATGGTTAATAGATAAGGATAAACATAAATCTATGTTAGTATTTTTAAAATTTAAATATTTACATAATTTATTAAACAATAATAATAAAAATTATAATTTTAATATAGTTAATTAAATATAATTAAATATAAATAATATTAATTTTGATAATGCGGTGGGATATAAAATAAAACTAAATAATGAAAAAAATATATTTTATTCTTAGAATTGAAGCACTGGTAAGTGGATGTGGATGAATATATTTGGGATATATACAATTATTTTTGGGTTAAGATTATGTTTAAATATTATATGTGATTTTGGGTATCTATATATATGATTAATTTTAGTAGTTCAATCTTCTCAAAATTCTAATTAGGTTTATGATATGTTATGTTTTTATGAATTAATTATGAATTTAAATATAAGGTGTGTTTTTAAATGTTATTTGAATATAATTTGGATGGTTTAGAGAAATATTGTATTTTTTCTTACTTGAGTTTAATTTATGTATTTTTATTTTTAATGATAGATTTAATTAAATTTGATATATATATATATATATATATATATATATATATATATATATTTTTTTTTTTTTTAATTTTAAATATGATAAAATATTTCATTTTTTTTTATATTTTATTTTATTTTATGTATTTTTATATTTAAAGGTTTTGTTTATTTTAAATTAATTTATATATGTTAAGTGAATATTATATTATTATTTTTTGTAAATTTGGAAAGACTATATCTTCATTATGTCTAAATTAAATTAATAACTTTACATCAAAGAATGTCTAAATAAAACACTCTATCCAAGACTCATAAACATAATTATCTAAAATTATATATAAATATAAATGATAAAATATATATTTTTAATATTCTATTAAATATTATATCTAAAAATTAAAATTAAAAATAAAAAATAAAAAATTATATAAATAAATAAATGATAATGATAAATACAATTTTAAATTTAGTACATGAAAATTCACTCTATAATTTGGTTGACTCTATATCTAACACTTGTTTTGCATCGTTGCTTTATACAGCAGTTGTGGTCCTAATCTTGAGGATGAAGAATACTACTTGTGAATCCTCTACCATCGGTGCTAGGGTTTTCAGAATAAATGACAAGTGATATATATCAAAATTTTCACGACTTTATTTTCTTATAGATTTTTTAAATTATTATTTTTTATTTTTCATCTATTTAGTAAAAAGCACCTAATATATGGTCAAGTCAATAATAGACAATCCTTGTTCTTGTTATTCTTCGTTGTGGATTATTGCTCATTTTTAATTACAATTTACACATCGCAAGATGATTCCTGGTACAAAACCGAGGTAAAAACTAAAAGTCGAAAATATGAGTTGAATGGTTAAATACTCATTTGATTTCTATTGAATATATCCAAAAGAAAAGGAATGTTTTTATATATTATAAATAAATGTTATAAATGAGAGAGTAGACATTAAGATTGTGTTGAATGTTTTATTAAATAATGCCATAGTGTAAATATAAATTTAATAATGATATTTTAAGATAGATAATTATTTTGAACACAAAATTATTTAGTTGAGATAATATCTCAATTATATATTAATTTAGGAAGTTAATTAGTTCAAGAATATATCTCAAACCAGCTAGATCTAACAAGCTCCAAAAGACACTCAGCTTAATCATGAACAATAATAAAAACAACCACTAATGTGATTACACCTAAGACAAGTATGAGTTAAATAATCCAACAATCTCCCTCAATGACTACTTGTCTTAATATTTTTAATGAACACTTGTCTTAATATTCATTTCCTAAGGTCTTCAACATATTTTTGTTCTATAATAAATGTTTCACTATGACTTGACGAATCTCCCCAATAGAAAAGTCTGCATCCGGTCCATCTTGGTATTATCATGTCATAACTTGATCATGTTGACATCACCAAACCATAGACATCCATCTAAAGGAAAAACCAACCACTAGAATGCATGGATACATAATCATTGCAATTATTGGTCTAATAGGATGTCCCTTTGTATACCTGGTTCATTAATTTTTTGATCAACTCCCTACGAATGTAAAAATTCACCTCCAAAGTCGACAACCAATATGCTCCACTCCAAGTGTTAAAGTACTATATAACAAAGTCTACAGACAATAATATGATCCACTCATACATAATCCACCCAATACTTGGCCCTACTCCTCCAAGTGTTAAAGAACTCCCTCGTAGAGGTCATTACACTAAACTAGACAAGTTATCCAAGTCATCAAGACATGAACAAAGGGGTAAGCATGCCTATCTAGGTCTTACAATGATATACCCTTTACATGTTGCATAGATAAAAATACATACACACTTCATCCTGTGGAGATACTAGGTACATGCTCAACTTTTCAAGGACCAATAAATCAAGTCAAAATGTGACATATAGACTTGTTTACAAATACAATGTGTGTCTCACATTATAATATGATGATATTGAGTCTATTATTGTTTCAAACAATTCACACAATTTTATGCTAATTGTCCATCATCATTTTCTCTCCATTACTACCACAACACTTCCACAAACACTATCACCTACTTTCCTTGTACCAAGCTCTCTATTGCATCCAAAATAAATTTCCTTCCTACTACAAACTCATCATTCCACTTCAAAAGTTCAATATGCAATCCACTCTGTCCTTCTCAAGCTAGAATAATGCAACTTGATTCAATTTAAGAAAGTGTTGATGCTCCTCCATTTAGCTGTATAATTTTCATAACATGCAAGGTAACAACCAATTTTAACACCAACACCTTAGATTGAATAAAAAATATTGCACTCTAGGGCCTAACACCAACCTGATCATGAATATTGAGTAATTGACCATCCTATGGACATAATTATTCTACCAAGACACCCAGGTAGCCAACCATAATGATTTCTAATTATATAGTAAAATAGTTTGGATCTAGGATGTATACAACTCAATCTTACATTCTTTGCACCTGCTAATGATGATTTATAGTGCACCATTTGAAAAATAGTTCATTGAGAAAAAAAAATATCCATAACTCCCTCCTCGCGACAACACTTGTTGCTAAGCAGACTCAGGAATGATTTCACATCACTTTCTACTCCCATGCAATTCTATTTAATCAACATGACATACATGATGAGAGTATAATCTTCGTCCTTTGCAATCAGAAACATAATTGGTTTCTTCCTTGAACTTGTTCCTTGCCACACTTATGATGATCATGTATTTTATGTAATTCTTCTTATATTCATAATTTATGGTACTCAATCATACTTTCAATAAAAATTTCCTATTTTTGGAATGACCAGTTCTAACATAGACTCAAACTTTTGTCATTATTTGGTCAAACTAAATGTCACTACAATGACAACCATACTTACCACGATGTATTTTAATGGCATGCCATACTCTCTATTATCATGCCATAAAAGATGTATCCATCTCAATCTTACATTCTTTATGTACTTGCTAATGAGGACTTATAGTGCACCATTTGACAAATAGTTCATGGAGAAAAAAAAAATCTGGAACTCCCTCCTAGCTACAACACTTATTTCTAAGCAGACTCAGGAATGATTTTGCATCACTTTGTACTCACATGAAATACTACAAAAATCAACATGACATGTATGATGAGAATACCATCTTCGTCCTTTTCAATCACATACATACTTGGTGTCTTCTTTGAACTTGTTCCTTGCCACACTTATGATGGGCATGTCCTTTATGTAATTCTTCTTTTCTTCATAATTTATGGTAGTCATTGATCATCTGAATAAAATTGTCTATTGTTGGAATGACCACTTCCAACATGGACTCAAACTTGTGTCATTAGTTGTTCAGACTAAATGTCGTTATGATGACAACCAAACTTACTGTGATGTATTTCAATGAAATGCCATACTCTCTATTTTCATGACATCTTATAGTTTCAATCATAAATTCATATTGAGTCATTAGGTAATACCAATCATGCACCAACAAATTCTCAAGCCAATGAATTTTCATTATCACACATGTAATTTGACTACTTCCTCTTGAAAATAAGAATTCACACATAATAATTCCAAACATTTTGACTTCAACTCATGAATTTTTTTAAAATGTGCCATAACTTTCAACGTAATTGTAACTTTAGAGGACATGAACTTGTAAATGTTCATGAAATTTTAATTATGATGTGAAGTGACATTTCTATGTTCAAAACAAAAGTTACTATTTGAAATTTTATCTTTGGCTTGCTTTAAACCCCAAAGGTTTGAAAACACATTCACACCTTGCTTCTTCCTTAGCTCAGAGGGAAATAAATATAAGAAAAGAAGAAAACACCAGTATAATATACTTCTACATGCAATATTCTGAAGAAAACTATGTTACGGCCAAGAAGAAAACCTATGAACAAAGCTAGACTCTCCAAACAATAAAGGCTTAAAGCTCCTTCACCATTGAAGTCATTTAGAATTAAAAACCTGACATAATTACTCAGGTATTCAAATACCACATGAAATCTCCACACATATTTAAATATTCACATAAAACACACAACAATGGCACTTCTCTTCATTTTTTCTTATAACTTGGCTCCTCTTCAACCTGTGACTGTGGCTTTCTTGATTTTGATGATTCAATGTTATTGCTTCCTTTTAAGGTAATCTCCCGGAGTCTAAGAATGTAACCATGTAGGCCCCCGTGCATATAGATCATGCACATCATAATCATGGTCAACTGTTGTGGAAGGTATTGAAATAGAGGTGAAACTCCCTTGAATATTATTATCCTTCAATAATGACTCTTCCATGCAACACTATAGGCATAACTAGTGGACAACAATTCGACCCCAGGAAGTCTTACTCCGTAGTGGCCCCTCTATCCCTTGTTTTTTTTTAGTTTATTTTCCTAGTCACGTCTCACAAAATCACACTCTTTCTCCCCCATTGTAGACACAACACCAACCTCTTCATAATCTTCTTAAGGGTAGCCACATCCTCATGCAACTTAGAAAACTCACCCACAACTTCTAAGGAAAACATCAAACATTCCAAGTGCTTGAAATCTAGATCAGATCAAACTATGATCTGCATAGAAATTTTTTATACTCCTCATGCAATTTCTATAGTAGATTAGGTTATTCTATGGAATATCTCTTAGGTGGCTAATATAGTGAAACATGGCCTCAACTCTCTTCAAGGATGAATCAATTATCTTCACAGATAAGGTGGATCTCATGAAAGATGTAAAAACCAATCAATATATCATGGATAAACAAAACACTCACTAAAGACAATTTACTCTCTTCATTTTATTGGGAACTCCCATGAGAGAGTTACACCTAGTCTTGCTTTGAAATCATGTTAGAAATTTCTAAGAGTAGACATTATTACACAAAAAAATAGTGTCGAGTATTTTATTAAACAATGTAATAGCATAAATATAAATAAAATAATGATGTCTAGAGATAGACAAAATATTTTAATAGATTATCATTAGTTGATAAAAAATCTCAACCACACACTAATGTAGGAAGTTAACTAGTTATAGAATATAGATCAAATCAATTAGATCTAAAAAATTTCTAGAAACTAAAAACAACCTCTACATAGAGGTGAACTGTGACATAATCATGATCAATAATTAAAACAACCACTAATGTGATCACACTTAAAACTATATATTAAGAAAATAAAATCTATATCTAACACTTTTTTTCATTCCTTGTTTTACACAGTGATTATGTTCCTAATTTTTTAGCTCGTTAGAGACCGAATAATACCACTTCTGAATCCTCTACCACCAGTGTTAGGGTTTTCATACTAACTTGTACAAGATGAAGCTTTATTAATCACGACCAGAATATAAAATGTACCCGTAAATGGAAAGTGATACATATCAAAATTTTGATGACTCCATTTCTTTATAGATTTTCTTGCTTAGTTTCTTAGATGTCACACATATAAAAACCCTAATATATTTTCAAGAGTAGAGGATCCTTATTCATGTTTTATTCTATGGTGTGGATTATTGTTGATTTTTTTTTACTATTTATACATTGCAGAGATGATTTGTTGCTGACTACTTTCCAACCCAGTACAAAACCAGTGTAAAATATAAAAAATTAAAATAGGAGTTGAATAGTTAACAACTCATTTGATTTACATTGAATATATCCATTGACAATGCAAAGTGAAAAGGAATGTATTGATGTGTATAAAAAGAGAAAAAATAATTTTCTTTTCCTAAGGGTTTTAAAACATTATACTCTTGTTATTTTTTATTTGCTTTTGAATTTTCAGATCATGGACTATAAATTTGTCGAAAAGGGTTATTATTGACGTGAAAGGATGCACAAATGAAAGAGATTTACATAGTCAAATAACAAGTTTCAATACTTTTCCAATGATATATAACACGCATTCTAGAAATACTGTTTTTGGAATTTTGATGCCCTATTTTTTTACCCTATCTTTGAATGCATTTTCACTCTAATTAACTAGCTCAAATGTAAGAATAATACATATGTTTGGAAAGATTATTTCAAGACCTTTCCAATGGTATATGAAACTACCTTTAAATCCTCATAGTTGAGGAGAAATTACTTTTTGAATATTGATTGAATGGGAATATTATTGTTTGTTGTGCTAAGATACAATTCAAAATATAAACAAATTTCTTGAGGATTATGAGGTTAATTGCAATTTTTTCATGAATTTTTATGTGTTTTTTATGTGAAATTCTTGAGAAAATTAACATAAAAAATAATGAACATCAACATCTAATAGACATGAACATCACCATAAACAATAACACAACAACACATGATGAAGGATTTCACCCCGCCTGGGCTACGTATCTTTGGTCCAGCTTCCAATGGCTTGACCCTCTTCTATTATGCTCAAAAGTGCGATTACATATGTTTACAATGCTCAAACAACTCTAAAACCTATTCCATTAGCTCTAGAATGCCCAAAAATGCTTGTGTAGCCTCTTTTTGCATCGGATTTGGTCAAAAACTCCTCAAGTTATGATCTCCCCTAGTTCCTTCACTATTCGTTCTACAAAACCCTCAAAATCCAGCACCGAACCCACAATTTCACCCCCAAAAGCGCTAATGGAGCGCCTTTTCCTCCAAAAACAGGGTGACATTTTTGGGGCATTAATTTTCCCTCTAATGCCTAAAGTATGGAATTAAAACTATATCCATTGGTGCGTTAATATATTTTTTATAATGAAATTTTCCACATGGCTTGCTAACCGTCGGCATTAATGGTTAAGAGTGGTCACATGGGAGGCGGTGAACCTTGGCGGTTAGGACAGGGCGGTTACTCCTTATGGTTAGAAACCTGCGTCCGGTGGTAGTCTTCTCGCATGTCACATGAGCGATGGTTTGGTGTTAAATGTCACTGTGAGTGGGGGTGGCTAGAGGGCCAGTAGCTCTCAACGGTATTGACGGTGGACAGATGGCACACAAAGTGTTGTGATTATATGTTATGGTTACTGGGGGGGGGTTGCTATCCTACCGCCCATGGTCATGCCCCCGGCAGTGATAAGGGCTGGGGATATACCTTGGCCCCCTTTCCCATGATGAAAACCACAAGATAACAAATATATGCGAAGACAATAGTATAGTAAGAACTAAACCCATGGTGTGATGACAAAGGCTTTGTGTTGGAGGCTTGGAGGTCATGGGTTCAACCCCCACTACTGTTGCTCCATCTTGACCCAAATTGTTGTGGCCTCCCATGCTAGCACGTGGTGGCCTCCTATTGGGCCACGTGGTAGCATGGGGTTGGTCACATGCCCAATCAATCAAAATGCACCAAATCAAACAAATAAAAACGTGCCACTTGGCACTAGCTCATTTGTCGAAGGAAAACCATTGACTAAGTCAACTCGCACAATCACCCTACCACGTAGGCATGTCAAGTCAACTATACTGACTACTAACTGGGTTGTCCTGCATTTAAAAAATAAATTTCTTGTTTTACAAAGTGGATAGAACGCGTTTCTGGGAGCATACAACATCGGTTTTCTATGAAACGAGTTGCACCAGATTTATAACGATGAGATCTACACGGTCATTTGGGTTCCACGCCATTCTGAAAACTTTCCTTTTTAGCATAATTTTAAGCACCTGATCACTCCTCTCCACTGGAATATTTTTGACCCCAAAGGTCTTTCATTATTGAAGATGTGGATGCGGGTACTCCCCCCTCACCCTTCTAGTCTCAATCCATTAGAATTTTCCTAAATTCAATAATTTGAGATTTTCATTAAAACTAATATTTTTCCTTGATTCTGGAGACCCTGTCTTGCTATTGTAGATACCATCCTGCTACAGTTTCGTAGAATTTGCAGAACAAAAATATTTCCTTGAAGAAACAAACTTGTTCCCACCTTGGTTGTCAATAAAAGGAAACTTGAATAACTTGAAAACTTTCTCACCTCGAACACTGTTGACATGGAAAATTTTAGCTTGTCTTGTCTTGTACTTGTGTTGAATTTTGAAAAGTGTTTTCACCATTTCCATGTGCCATTTTGAAACCTAAAAGAAGTACTAGTGGAACCTATGCCTCCTTTGTCATCTTGCCTTAGAAATTATTATTTTATTTTTTCACCATTCAACACCGACATCTTGTTCCCATCACTGTTCAACACTGATGTAGACTGTTGCAAATCTTTCACATCTTGTTTACCTATTTTCAAAGGAAACATGTTAGGGCCCTGAAACATATTATTACAAACATTATAAACTTCAATGAAATCATCTTGTTCATTTGATGCATATTCATGGAAGGTCTCATTCAAAACATTACTATTCTTGAACATTAACAAAGCCAAATTTTGACTTGCATTCACTATTCTCTTCATTTCTCCTGCATGTATAAGATACAAACTCATCTTCTTCTTATGCACTCTAACTATGTACTCAATTCAATTCTTGAACAATAGTTACTTATTCTCATGGCAATGAAATACTTCCCTCCTATCATAAAAATAAGGACTTCCCAAAACAATACCTGAAATCTCAAGAGGAACTACATCAAGTTCAACTTTGTCAAGACATTTTGAATTGATTGCAAACATTAGAATGCTCTTCCTTGTTACATGAAATATTGCATTCTTACATATCTAGCATAAAGGATAAGTTCTTGGACGTGTAACCATTTCTATATTTAAGCTCTTAACTAAGTCTTCAAAAATAAAATTGGCTTGAGAACCATTATCAAATAGTGTGTCTATTTTGGTATGCCTTGAAACAACTCTAATATGAAAGAGTTCAATTCTTGTATCAACATCTTGAATTACTTTAGAAAAAATTTAAGAAATAGTGCTTTCTATTTTCTTACCTTTCAAACCCATTGTTGTAATATTGGTTTTATCTCATGAATGTTAACCTAAGTCATGTTCAATGGTTGCAACTCTTTTCTCCTTCACTTTGGTTTTAAGTTTGTTGGGATTCAACTCTAGATGGAGTTTCCAACAATGGTCTTCATCATGGCCATTTTTCGAACAATGTTTACATGTGAGTTTCTCTTTCTCTATTTTAATAGAACAATTTTTATTTCCTTTTTAATTAAATTTACCCTTTCTTTTACCTCAATACTCAAGGAAACTTTCACTTTTCTCATATTCCCTATGTTTCCCTCTTACTTCTAGATGTGTGGCTTGAACACAAACCTCATCTAAGTTTGTGGGATTAAACATGAGAATAGTATGTCTAAGATAGTTGTGAAAATCCCCAATATACTTTAACAAAGTGTCTTGAGAATATAAATTGACACCCAAAACTAGTTCTCTTCTCCTAAACTCTTGTGTATAATTTTGCACACTTTGTCGCTTTAGCTGTCTAAGTTTCTTCCAGTCCATTATGGATTTCTCTATATATGCAAGAGGGTAAAATTTCCTTCTAATTTCTGCAAGGAAATCAAACCAAGAGATTGAAATCATACCATGGTTTTTCATCTCTTCTTGTGTTTTGGCTTCCCACCATACTAGTTTTGTACCCTCTAATCTTAAGGAAGCTAGCTAAATCTTTGTGTCATCATCTTGAGATTTTGAATCTTGGAGTATACCTCCAATTGAAGAACCCAATTGTCAAGCTTCTATGCATTCACTTCACCATTATAGATAGGCAACTCAAATTTAATATCTATTTTTAACAAGGGTTGTTTACCAATTCATTTTGAGGTATGTTGATGAGTATGAGTAAGGGTTGCAGTATTGGAAGAGGATGAATATGAAGGTGAAGATGATGGTGAGGATGATGGTGGAGTAGATAGTGGCTTATCACCATTTACATTATCTCCTCCTCCTGGAGAACTCTCTCCTCTTGGAGGCCTGGAGATTTCATCCTGCAACCTTGTGTTCCTCTCTTCATAGAGGACCTTCACCATCTCTTTCATGTAAAATAAAGCCTTCCTAAAAGCCTTCTAATCCTCTAAAATGTTATCATTTCCTCCTTAATGAGACATGAGTACTAAATCTTCTACTCATCTCGAGGTGAACCTTATGGTGGAGATTGTGGCAATTGTGCCCTCCTTCTCCTTGCTCCAACTAGAGAACCTACACCCACAAGCTTTCCTTCTACTCTCTTGAGCTTCAACCTTGTAAGCATTTAAACACTTGCAAAACAATTAAATTCTCCTTGCGCAAGAAAACCTAGTGTTTTGATACCAACTTGATCTAAATGGGAATATTAGTGTTTTCTGTGCTAAGATCCAATTCAAAATATAAACAATGTGCTTGATGATTATGAGGTTAATTGCAAGTTTTTCATGAGTTTTTATGTGAATTTCTTGAGAAAATAACATAAAAAAATATTTAACATCACCAACTAACAGAAATGAACATTACCATAAACAATAACACAACAACACACGATGAAGGATTTCACCCTGCCTGAACTACGTCTCCTTCGTCTAGCTTCTAATGGCTTGTCCCTCTTCTATTATGCTAAAAGGTGTGATTACATATGTTTAAAATGATAAAAAATCTCTAAAAACTGTTCCATCAGCTCTAGAATGCCCATAAATTCTTGTGTAGCCTCTTTCTGCATCGAATTTGGTCAACAACTCCTCAAGTTATGATCTCCCCTAGTTCCTCCACTATTCGTTCTACAAAATCCTCAAAATTAGGCATCAAACCCACAATTTCACCCCCAAAAGCGCTAATGGAGCATCAATTTTGCCAAAAACAAGGCAACATTTTCGGGGCATTAATTTTACCTCTAATGCCTAAAGTTTGGATTTAAAACTATATCCATTGATGCCTTAAAATAATTTTTTTATAATCATTTTTTCCGCACAGTTTGCTAACCGTCGGCATTAATGGTTAAGGGTGGTCACATGGGAGGCGGTGAACCATGGCTATTAGGAAAGGGCAGTTAATACTGGCGGTTATAAACCTATGTCCGATGGCAGTCTTCTCACATGTCACATGAGCGACGATTCAGTTTTAAATGTCACAATGAGTGGGGGCGGCTAGTGGGTCGACAACTCTCGGCAGTCTCGACGATGGACACATTATGCATAAAGTGTTACGGTTATATGTTATGGTTAGTTGGGGGGCCCCCCCTAGTATCTCGCCAATGGTCCCACCACTTGCGGTGACCAGGGTTGGGGCTAGACCCCAACCCAGTTCCACACGACGGAAACCACATGATAACAAATATATGTGAAGACCATAGTATAGTAAGAACTAAACCCATGGTGCGATGGCAAAGGCTTTGTGCTAGAGGCTTGGAGGTCGTGGGTTAAACGCCTGCTGCTACTAATTGGACTCGATCCAATTTTTTTTTTTGCCTTCTGTGCTGCCACATGGTGGCCTCTGGTTGGGCCACATAGAAACATGTGGTTGGCCACATGCCCAACCAATCACAATGTGCCAAATCAAACCAATAAAAAAGTGCATCTTGGCACAAGCTCATTCGTTAGAGGAAAAACATTAACCAAGTCAACCTGCACAGTCACCCTGCCACGTAGGCATGCCCAGTCAGCTATAAGAACTACTAATTGGGTTTTCCTACAATTCTTTTTAAATTTACCTATTTGAAAAAGTGGACAAAACATGTTTTTGGGAGCATACGGTGTTGGTTCTCCATGAAACGAGTTGCATCGGATTTAGAACGAAAAAATATACACAGTCGTTCAGGTTCCATGCAATTCTGACATCTTTAATTTTTTAGCATAATTTTGAGCACCTGATCAAATATAAATTATACATTCTGCTAGTTACACAAGTTTGTCTATCCAGTGTACAAGTTAACCGTAATGTTTGGGTCAAACAAACTATATATCAGAATTAGGTGGAGGAACCTAAGACTCATTCGCTCAATCCAATTCCGGTCTATCGAAGCAAGTGAAGGGGTAGTTCTAAGGTTCATATTATATGAACCAAGTGATGTGAAGCCAAGGAATTTTATGTGGACTAATTAACCTGAATTCTAATGTATGTGGATTTATGTTTTCTTATTATTCCAAAATGGAATTAAGGAAGGTTTCCATTTATTTATTTATTTGTAGGTGTAGAAGGAAGATTGTGTTGGAGACTCCATGGACGAAGTTTCTCACATGGCCCAAGGTCTAACCACATAAAATATGTATCCTTATTCTTCTAAAATTGTGCATTTATAAGTTAAGTTTTGAACCTTATAAAGTTATATAGTAGATCTATCTTTTTTACTATAAAAAGGGATTAACCCTCACATAGGGACCTATATAAATGGAAAAATACTACACTTAACATGGGTCCCTAGCGAGTGGATTGATCTCATCAATAGATAAAATGATATATTTAATATATAATTATATATGGTTCAAAATTTATACTATAACTACATTAATTGAGATGAAGAAGAAAACCTAATATATGAAATTAGACCTTGGTATATGTGAGCAACTTGGGAAGTGGTGTTTTCAATACCATCATCCTTCTACACATGTGCATAAATGAAGAAAATCAGACCTTCCCTAATTCCATTTTGGAATAAAAGTAAAATAAGAGAAGTCCATTTACATGAACCCCCAACTAAATTCAAGTTAATTATTTCATCCACAATTGCTATATTCAAATAACATTGCCATCATATAAAAAATACAAGGAATTGGTTTTGGAAACTAGGGGGGTTGGCAGGTCAGACGAGGTGTAGAGGTTGGGGGTGGAAAGAGTACATATATTTGTTATAAGAATTCAAGTAAAAGCCTAAATATTTTACTTAATCTTTTTTCTAGAAGATTTATCACTCAAGAATAGGTTCTCTCATTCTCAATCGTGAAATAGACTCATCTCACTATAAGAAACAATTGTACTTTGGTAAGGGAGTCAAAGAGTAACTTAACAAGCCATACTCAAGATGTTATAAGAAATAGAGTATTAGAGTTATTATTTTCAAGGAGAGGATTTAGGGCCAAAATAAAGTAGATCTCAAGTTGGTTCTCCAACATAAAGGTGTGATGATTAACACCCATTTTCTCCTACCAAGAACCTCTTATTTATATGGAGAAAAGTTGGTGCAAGGAGTTATGAGTAATATGGCTTGTACATGAGAATAACCTTCACATATTTTTCTCAAAACCTATATTTCCCATACATTTTATAATTTTTGCACCAATTTGAATGCAATTATAGGTTCATAACTAGAAACCTACATGGACATGTGGGTTTACAACTAGCAAACCCACATATGCTCATGTGCTCATTAGTTTCTCACTAGTAACCTATATGACTCATGATTTACTAAATAACACTTTGTGAGAAAAAAATGTGCTCATGGGTTGCACCACTATACGGATATATCATAAGAACAAAATAAAAATATTATCCAAAGGATTTGCAAACTAATAAATTAAAGCATTAAATTTCACTAGCTCTACTTAGTGGTCAATGGTGACCAAAATCTTCTACAACAAACGATGAATCATTGGTAGTAAATATTTTAAGTTAGATCACCATATAGCTAAACTTGATATCCTTTGTTCAACGTTGGATAAATTTATGAAAGAAAATATGATCTATCAAATTTTTGAAGTTTCAATCTCATAATTGCAAAATAAATTAGAAAAAAACTAGTATATTTAAATGAATAGGTTATTCATCTTTACAAGAAAATCAACATGTAGGATTACTTAATAGAATAACTTCAACAAAATTAAGTGAAAAAGAATAGGAGATGTTAGCTATGTAAACTGAGAACATGAAGTAAGACAAGACAATGTTTGTTGTTTTTTGTAGAAAAAATGACCTAATATAGTGGTAGACATAGATGTAAGAAAAATTACGATTGATGATTATTTAACTATTTATAATATGGATCATTACACACATTAAAAGTGAATTGAAAAAGGCAGGATTTGTTGAAGATGGATCATAAGTAAAAGATGGTAAATCAAAAAATGATACGAAAAAGGTATAGGTGAATGTGAGCTTGCACTTTTTTTTTTAAAGTGACAAAACAAAACATTTATGAATATATGGAAGAAAACACACAAGTAAAAATGATCTTTCTAAAAAAAATTCATACCTTGGGAAGTGTTAAAATTCAATAAAAACATAAAATGTTTAGTGTGACAACCATGAATATCTCTTTCCATTTATAAACAATAAATTTAAAAGGTGAAAGCTGAGGCGAGACACAAATATTTGAGTTTGGGAGGGAAACAACTTGGGGTCATCCAAAGAATCAGGTTGATTTAGTGGCAACCATGAGAGGTTTCCAAGTATGCTCAAAAGAGACAATTCATGAAAATAAAATCACAGAAACAAGGGTATGAAAATATCCCCTAGCGAGTAGTTACAAAAAAATGGGAAGAGAGATAGGGGAAAACTGGTACGAGAATATAGACTAAGAAAGTATGGCCAGATAGGCTAAAAGTGTGGAGGAAATAAAAAATGGTGCCTACATGATAACACTCTACTCCCCATGGTGGAAATGGCATATTCTTCTAGGTTTCCAAGAGAAAACCACAAGAACAAATATGAGGAGAGGGGATTATTTTGGATATAGGAGGGAAAACAAGGATTTATGAGGGGATTTCCAGAGACTTGAGATCGAATGGTGACTATTGGGTAGAGACGAAGACATTTCTAGATTTCCAGTAGTGGTAAGGATGAATTCCATCAAGCGCCCTTCCTTAAACTGTGAAATCCAACACGAGGGTGACAACTGTAAGTAGCATTGGTTGTAGCTCATCTATGGTTTGGCATAAATTTAGAGTCCCCATCTCAGTTTCTAGATTATTCATTATAGATACATATTTCTCTCTCCTTGTATGCCATTGTGTTGTTGTGATGTCTACTCATTGATCAAATGCGTAGTCTATTAATGATATGGGTTCTTGCCTTCTAATTTTGAATTATAGTTCTACTTCTATTTACTGATGTGATAATAACAGTTTCATGGAATTTGCACTCTTACTTATGCCTCTAAAAGGTTGACACACAATCTTACCAGTAATGAGGATAGTTACTTTACAAGGATTCCTCGTGGTTGTATACTGAAATATGAGCTTGTAATGCTGAGAGAATGAAGATACCAATAATGATCATGACTCATTCTTCCTCTACACTGCGACTAACAATAGTAACTCCAAAAAAATTACCTTTATCACTATACATTGTGTGTAAAGCATTCAGTAGAGATGGATATTTTTTCCATGTTCTCTGCAAGCTCTCTACGTTACTCAATTTCAAGATGTAGTTATAAATACCCATTTACTTATCAAGTAATGAAACCGTGGTCAATGGAATTAGAGGCTGCTTCTAACTCCTGAGTTCCGAGGGATAATTTCTTACTATCAAGGTATGCCCAAACGAAAAGAACATGATTAGTCAAAATTTTGTATTATAATTGACTAAAAATTTCCCCACCAAAGAAGGTTCACTGTGAAGGTAGAATGGACTTATCTTGTTTCAATAGGGTAACTTACATGGAATGAATCTAGTTATTTATTATCACTAAAAGTACTAGATACTTTAAAAAATAAATTGATAATTTTATTTTAAGGCATTTGTTTAATCAAGCATTTTCATAAGCTCTTCAATGATAAATTTTATCTCACAATTGAAATACTGACATGCAATTTTTTTTTTTTTTTCATTCAAGTTATTCTCAAAGCTTATATTTGGGTATGAGTCAAAATTACTGGGCTTGAATTGGATGATGACTCATCTAGGCCCAACACTCTTTCATATAAAATATCTGTTTCTTTCCTTCAAATTCCTGTTGTGCTAATGGATACACATTCATCCTGAGATGAATACCAAAATTATGCACTTCTATAAAATATCATAAACCCACCTTTTCATTTCAAGGCTTACAAACTTTTAGTGACGAATATGAAACCATGAACATCGTTTGTAGTTTTATTGGAGTTTAGGGCTTGACCATATGGTTTCATTTTAAGACTTTAAGGTGAGTTTTAACGATGTGCCTTTATAAATTATATGGTTCTCTTCCTTTCTATCATGAAAACACATGTTAGTTTTTAATTTAATGGGGTATTTTATAAGTTTAGTTATGGAAAGGGGTATTAGGTGTAGGCTATAGATTTAACTTATAGTGTGTTCCTACAGAACAACCATTATAGCACATTTTGAGTGCAACTGCCTTGTTTTAAAATATCAAGACCTATTATTACCTTAAACATGTATGCATTTTCTATGTAATTTTTCAAGTTTATTAAGTTTAACAGCAAATCCATCATTTTAAAATACATGGATTTTAGTGCCTTAGATGCAAAGATGGAAACCTATCCTCTATCCAAATCTTCCAAATATACAACATCTAGGAGGATGTTATTGAGCGAATAATCAGTTACTGTTGAACTTCCTTCCAATACCATCAAGTCACCATTATATCCAACGTTATATTCAACTAACTCGTGAATGATAAGATGGTGTTCCACCTAACACGGTCCCTTTTTATCTTGTCATCTGGGCCAAAGATGCATTGTTCTAATATTTCAAGAAAATCGAACATTCATTCAAGAAAATGGTGGCATGAGACTTGCAGCAAATAAGATTTCTTATCAATTTGGACTTCAAATCATCTGACAATGCCATAAATCTAGTTTTTATTTTTTCTAGTTGCATCTCTTGAATATAGAAGTGAGCTACGTAACCAACAAGTCCCAATTTACTGGTACCCTCTAAATCACGAGTCCCATTTCTTATTTGAAGAGAGATAAGAGGAATGAAGGCAATAGGATCCAAACCATTACACCATAAAGCTCAAGTTGAGCCCCAATATAGAGAAATGAGATTAATTGATTGGTTGCTATGGTAAAATTGCAACATATGATTCATCAACTAGTTCCCTGCCATTGAAATCTTTGCATTTTTGTTGTATATGTTATAGGTCCTTGCTAATAAATGTGGCTCAATTGATAACCTCAGAATCATATTTCCATATATCTAACATTTTCCAACATATGCCTTGACAGGGGTAAGAATATATTCAACCAAGGAACATTGTTCTATTTAACATCTACAACTTGCAGGTCCTCCTCCACAAAGGTCTGCCACCCTTCACTATAACATTTATACATATTATACCAACATGGATTGAAATGTTATGGAGTTCCTTGGTGCCATTGAAACGACCATTTCCTAATCCTATGCACTCTTCCTTCTTTTCTGACTGCTCTTCCATGTTGAGGTCATCGTTGGCCACTAAATTCAACTATCCCTCTCCTAAATCAAATTCTCTGTTAGAAAGATATATTTATCATTGTTAAAGTTAATTATTTTAACTCCAAAATAGTTAGATATATATATATATACAATTGATAGAGTATTAACTCTTCACAAAATAACTTTTGCACTTATTCCAGAATTTTGGTATAGTTTTCCAATGCTTATCGTTGGTTATCATAGTTAGATGACTCAAAATTATTTTTCACTCATGCCAAATATTTGGTACAACCTAGCAATGCTTATTGTTGGTCATCTTAGATAGATGAATATTAACTAGATGACATTATAATTAAAAATGAGGTTACAACTAGCTCATAACACTACAAGGAAAATACCTTCTAGTGTAGGTTATAAAGAAGGTTTTTAATGTTATAAAATTGAAAAAAATGTCAAAAAACATCCACTAAAAAATTCATTTACAATAACATATGTTCTAGTGGATATTATAATGGAACTTCATACAACTAAAAAAATTTGGGTGGTCACGGTTTTAGTGGATATTTTTGTAGCGGTGAGCTTCATGGAACAAGTAGCACCAATACGCTACATATATAAAAGCATTGGGGCTGCATACATAACTAAAAGCATTGACACATTGAATGCAAAGAACACTGATGCCTAAAATATATAATTCCTTGATGCATATATATCAAAAAATTCCCCGATGTGTTCTTTTTAAGGAATAACACCATGGCATATTTTTTTTTTTGCAGAGTTAGTGCTTTTATTTAAACTTACAGTGTCGATGCTTATGATTTGTATAAACGCACCATTGCGCTAAGGATATAAAAGAATCAGTGTTATTAATTTTAATAATTCACTAGGGGTGGAAATAATATTTTTTTAGCATCGAGGCATTAGTTCTATGAAAACATTGTTGCCTTAAGAATTATAATGCACCACGATGTTAATTGCAAAAAATAACAGTGCTTGAAGAAATAAATTCCTCGGTGTTGTCGTTTTATGAAAAGGCCTCAGTCATGCCAAAAATATGTCGTAACGATGTTGTTATATAACATAACTCACCAGTTTTTTGTACGATATTTTCTCTTTTTTGGAAACATCGACCTATGACGATGCATATATTGTGATTTTTTAAATCCACTATTCATAAAAAAATTGACATATATATTATAACCGTTTTCATATAAGTAAAAATTTTATTATTGCATTTGTATATGATGTTTAGATTAATTTGTTATATTATCAAATTTCTCATCTCTTCATTATAATATTTAATCATCCATATATTTAATTATTGGTGTAACATTTCACAGTGACATTGGATAACACATTAGAATAAATTAAAATATATTTTATGATATGTCAATAAGAGGCTCATTTTCATACAAAATGGGATTGTTATTGGCAACCCATTATCTTTCAAATGGGACACTATGTCCATTACATTAAACAAAATGTTTAATTTTCACAAAGAATTATTTCAAAAAATACAACATGCAACATTGATATCCAAATAGAACGTCAATCTTCATTGGATTGTTGTCAGTGCTCGAGCTACTTCCATGACTTGGACTATTTGGACGAATGTTTTGTTGATCCCATCGATTGTTTTCATCTTCTTGATCTTGTTCCATATGAAAACATAAAAATAAAGTGTAATGAGTGTATATATATTGGTGAGAATAATAAAATTTGAAATAAATAATATACATCAATGTAAATCGATAAGAAATGTACCATAATAAGAAGTGACTCATAAAATGTACACATGGTTTCAAAATGAAGTCTCATGCCTTGTTGTAACAAGTCTTCTACTCATGTAGTTCCATACTTTGTTTCCTGCATGTTTTAAAACCCATTATATTAAATCATAGATTTAGTATAAAGGATTTTTGTGTTCTATTAATTATCAAATGAGAGAAGTAAAGAACATAGATACTTACAAATTCCACAATTAATTTTTGATATGCTAACATATACTCACAACCCATATTTAACCTAATGTCAATCAACTCTTCCGATGGCTCTTCTTCATATATTAGCACCTATTTGAAGAAATTCAAGGATGGTTGTTGTAAAGCAAATTAAAATACACAAAAATGAAATCTTGAGTTGTTATAAGGAAATATTAACAATTACTCACAAACTTTGATATCAACTCTTTTCTTCCTGGTTGTCTTGTTTTATGTGCTAAATGTGTTCCATTTTGTTTTCTTTTCTGCAAGAAAATATTTTAAAATTAATATTTAAGGCTAAATTATTATTTTATATGTACAAATTCAATCATGATTATATATATTTGAAGCATGTTGTTGTTGAGATGACTCCTCTTGTGATGCAATTATGTCCATTTTTTTACCATCTCATTGTACACTTTTTTGGACATTCCTACTGGCATGTTTCGCATATGAGCTCGTGGATCCTTTGGGTTTTTCATAATGTTCTTGATAAAAGTAATAAAACATTTTTATATTTATATATGCAAGTTTAACATGTCTCATTGACCATTTCTCTCGAAACACTTCTTATAGTTTAGATATAATTTAGTTCTTGAAATCATTAGATTGATTTTTGTGTTGTAAGTGGAAAATACGTCTATAGGTTCATTCCTCTATGTCCCTCATAGTTTTTTATAAAAATCTCCCCCCACTTTATTAACCTCCAACACCACTCTACATGAGCTAAGGACAATTTCATCATCATTTACATGTTATATAATTTTTCTTTTCTTAGAATGAAATTGAACTTCTCCTTCGAACAAAGTTACCGATCAAACAAGAATTGTTACCTAAAAACGAGAACTCTAACAAAAAAAGAATAAAAAACCATGAAAAAACAACATGAAAATGAAAAGTTGTATTCTGGAATAATTTATTTATTTATTTATTTTTCGGGGTAAATTTTCAACTTTTTTTTTGTGTGCAAATAACAACCTGAAAATGAAAAGTGTTGGCACTGGAATAACGTCGCCAATTTTTTGTGTGAAAAAATGCAAAAAAGAGCCTGAAAATGAAAAATGTTGATGCTAGAACAACGTCGTCAGTCTTTTGTGTGCAAAAAACACCTTGAAAATGAAAAGTGTTGATGTTGGAATAACATTTTTTTATTTTCGGAGTAAATTGTCAAATTTTTTTAATAATGACTGTTAGAACTGAAAATGTTAATGGTGTAATCGCCATTGTTTCACTATTCTCAAATTTTTATTGTGTCTTAGTCCATGTCCAAAGTTTGAGTAATTTCCAATAAAAGTTAAAAAATAGTTCCAACATCAAGGTATTTTTAAGAGAATAGGTGTCATAGTGTTTTAGAGTCCTAAAATAAGTTAAAATATTTCTTTTGGCTTATTTTAGTGTTGAAAGTTAGTCAATGTTTGGGTAATAAAATTGCAGTCGTCTATTCTGGAATAATACCTACCTTTGTTGCAAATTCATTGTCAAAACAAAAATACAGTAAAAGACAGATTTTTCTCAGAAATGGAAGTCATATGTTCCACACAGTGAAAAGCGTAGCTATTTCATGGAGATTTTGGTTATCTCAGAAAAGAGGCTACGGGTAAACAGGTAATCAGTTTTCGAAGTAGGAAAATTAAGGCTTCGTGGCAACCAGAGTTCTTTAAAATCAAATTGCAGCCGAAAGAAAAAACTTAACCAGCAAAGTGGGAGATCCAGAGAAGAGCAGCAGATAATATTTAAAGGAAGATGGCTGAGAAATAGACTAACGAATGAAGCAACGGGGAAGAACCGCGTGAAAAAGGAATGGATGGCCATGATCTAATCATAGATCCAAAGGGGAGCAGACCGATGACTGAGATTGAAGCGCACATGGGGCAACTTCGCAAAGCGCAATTTTTAAGTTTTATTGTTAAGTCAAATCACATGGTATGTTAAGTGATTCATGATGCAATGAGGCTAAGGGGAAAGCAAGGAATACCGTCAGATCTGGGCATAGATAAATGGTGGAGATTAAAGCGCAGATGGAGCGATTCCACAAATCGTAGTTTTTAAAGTCTATTATTAAGGCTTCACATTGTATGTTAAGCGATTTGTAATTCGATGAGGCGAGGGCACGTGTTGGAGTAGCGCACCAGCATGATTTTGAAAATCATGGAGTTTATGGTTTAGCCATTATTAGTGTAAAGTTAAATTTGCGAGAGGCCAATTTGCAATTGATTCCTATTGGTCAACTGGTTGTGGGGCCCAAGAACCATAATTCCACGTGAATGCATATTGTTTGGGAACAATTGTGGGTTTGTTTAAAGTTCTGATAAATTTTGTTGATTTCACGTGTATGTATGTTTTTAAAACTTCCGATTCAGGATCTGTGATCGGTCCCACTTCTTCGCCATGTCACTCCTCCCTCACTTATAATTTATTTTGCTCCATGTATCCTCTATCAATTAAACCTGTTTCAAAGGATTTTATTTGTATTTTCTCATAAAATGAACCTTCGTCATTCTATCCAAAATTTTTGGGTTTTTTCCACCATTACAAAGGGTATTCAACCAAAAAAGGGAAAGGAACAACGGAACAACGACAGAGTTTCTCTCAAACTGTTTTCTACCACTAATCTCACTACTAGCACGTTTTTACTAGACATCGGGCATCATTCAAGGAGCAACCACACACCATTTTCACTGTTGTTTGGAATTTTTATGGAGTTGGTTGCACCAGAACAGAAGAGGAGTCTTCCCATAAAACTACCATATCATACAAACCACGTCAAACTGCTAGCCTTAATGTTGTTATTTTCATTATGTCATAACACTATGTATTAAAGTTTTAGATAAGCCTCACCTCTTGCACAAGGTTGTAATGAATTTTGAAATAGATTTACCTTTTTCTGTGGAAGATGACAGTATCATATTTTGTATATATATGCCATACTGATATGAATTCAGGGGTGGTTGGTGGTTATTGAAATTTAACTTATATGAATTGTAATTTTTTTTGTGAATGAAATGGAATGATACTATTGAGTACTTATTACCAATTTGCTGTGTGTATTGTCTACTTTATTTGTGTTTCCATATCTCCTTTCTTCCAGTTCCAGTTTTTAAATCATCATAATGTTATGTGTTTCTATTAGTCTCCTAAGCATGTTATGTGTTTTATCAGTTTTTGTTAGTCTCACATAGTGAGCATTCCTGATAAAATATATGTTATAACAGTGGAAGAGCATCACTCATGATAGTTATTCTTCATGATATTTCAGTGAGAATCTTGTCAGACTAGAAATAGCTTTCTCTCAATGGAATATTGTCAAACTACTACTTTTGTCAATTTCTACTAAATCAATAGATTTATGTTTTACATACCTATTGATTTTCCTCTCATCATAGACTACAAACTTGCACCTTGCTACCACATCAAGTTACATTACCCTTTTAGTAGAACTATGGATTTGACCAAAATCTCTCTTCAGTAAATCAAATTTTATACCATCTTCCAATCCTATAAAAAAAACATTAAAATTCCCTTAGAGTTTAAGATCTGTATGGTTAGGCACTTGCTGCAGTCCAAGTGTTGATTCCAGTGCCAACATATTTTGGTGCGTCTGTCAGGAGCCAAAGGCCTTGTAATGAAGTATTCTCCCGAGTCTATTGTTATGAATTGTTGATAATTAGTTCTTGATGGTGAACAAGAATTGGTGACCTGAAGAAGACTGCAAATTTTTTCACCTGGCGACTCCACGAAGAGGAAGAGGAGTTTAAATACCTCCTTCTACAAGGAGGAATCATAGATCTCCAACTGTGACTCCAGTTGTCGACCCAGAGAAAATTGTCAAATATGCTAAAGGAAAACAAAGATCAGTTGAAGCCACATCTCAGTTAGTGAAGAAGGTACAAAAAAGTACGTTCCAAAGAAAAATGTACCTCTGTCTACTTTAGAATCTAAAGAGGTTTTAGTTTTCAAAAATTCTACTAAAAAATCTCAAGTTGAAGCTACTCCTCTAGAAAATAAAGTGGATGTTGTTAACCTAGGCTCAGCTGAAGGTTTTTCTTACTCATCACCTTGTAAATCTGAAATAAGTATTTTTCTAGTTATAGAAGGAGAAACTAAATTTCTAAGTGTTGAAAAGAAATCAGAAGAGTTTCTGCTGAGTGAAGGGGAATTAGAACAAGTATTGGCTATTTCACCCTTTCTTGATAGGGATATTTTGACTGAAGAAGAATTCAAGACTATTTTAAATTTCCTTCAGAATCATTCTGAATACTAGTCTCTTGTTACCCCTCAGCAAGAATATTTTCCTTTCTCTCCAAACCCAGTTGTTGGGTCACCTTCTTCTCATCCACTTGAAAATATTGTACTCAAAGGTATTACCTTTAAATTATCTGATTTCATTGCTCAACAAAATAAAGCTAAATTAACTCCATCCCCTCAAGAGAAAAATTTAGATTTTGATTCTTCTATTGAAGGAGAAGTCAAGAAATTCTTTGTTCATATTTTTTAAAACCCACTCTTCTCAGTTCCAAAGCCTGAAAAATCAACTCAAGACCCCCAATTTTCTGCTATCCTAAATCAGAATCAGAATTCACCAATTGTAATTCATATTTCCCAAACAGATCCATTAACTGTACATCAGCAAAATATGGCTCAACCTACCCTTACAAGGATGCAACATAGAGTGGCTACGAGATATGTGCCACTTGTTATCCTCAACACATGCATGCACTTCCCCAAGGAGATTTCTTGAAATATCTTCCAAAATACACTGGGAGGGAGAAGATTTTTTCCTGAAGAGCATTTAGTGGATTTCTATAGTTATGTTGACAATCAGAATATTGAACATGAAGATGTATGGTCAAGACTCTTTGTTCAGAGCTTGGATGGTGAAGCTTGAAAATGGTTTAGAAGTTTGGCTCCAAATTCAATTACAGGAATTGATAAATTAGAAGAGATATTTGTAAAGCATTGGGGTGATAGGAAGGACTATGTTTATTATCTTATAGAATTTGGAACTCTGAAGAAAAAGGCAGATGAGTCTTTAGTTTATTTTACTAATAGGTTTAATAAGATTTATCAGAAAATTCTTGAAGAGATTAAACCCACTAAAACCAAAACTATGATAAATTTTGCAAGTGCTTTCGATCTGAGTTTGCCTTATGGTTGAGGGCTGAAAAAGCACAACCATTAACAAATATGCAATAGGATTCAATTGAAGTACAGTCTAATATCACAACTTCTAATAAATTAAAAATGGAGGAAGAAAAGGCAAAATACAAAAAGAAGATGAAAGAAGAAAGTCCTTCTTCTTCTAAGTCTCTTACAACAGAATAAAATATCGATCAAATTTCCAATTTGATCAAGGAACTTGCCTCTAAGATGTAAAAATTAGAGGTAGAAAATAAACCAACTGCAAGAGCCAATCAAAATGAAGCTAATAGAAATTAGGCTCCCTTCAGGAGGCCTTTTCAACCACAAAAAATCTTACAACACCCAAGGAGGAATGCTGATGATCAAAATGTTCAGCCTCCTTTGAATAATTTTGCTGAAGAAGAACAATAAGGAAATGAGGAAGAAAATGAAGAAATATACCATGTGGGAGAAACTTCACAGTAAACATGTTTGACATTGCAGGAATATGAAGATAGATCAAGAATTTGTTTGTTTTCTGATGATATGAATGCTCAAATTTATGCACAAAATGATAAAAAATAGCAACAAGTTCAAAACATAAATTACCCTTTGAGGTCCAAAGGTCCTGTTCAGTAGCCTCAACAAAAATTAGATTCAGATAAACAATTTGCTAAATAGAAGGCCAAGGTAAATGAGGTTCATCCACCTCAAAATTCTTCTCCAATTGTAAAAATTACAGTAGAAAATAAAGAACTAGTTCTAATTTATTTTAGTTTCAAATCTGTATTGAATAAAATCAAAATTCCAGTTCCACTCCTAGAATTATTAAAAAATCCAGCTTATAAAGAGTCTTTCAAGAGTCTGTTGTAGCCTCCTCTCACTCCTGATTCAATCAACCTTGAGGATGAGCATTCCACTATTTATCTAGGCTGTCATGTCTAAGACAAAATGATGATAACCCACTTCCTTTCTACCTATCACTCAATATACATGACAAATTGCTGCATAATTTTCTGTTATATTCTAGAGCTTCCCACAATACCATGCCAAAGAAAGTAATGGATGAATTGGGATTAGAGATCACCAAGAAATACCATAACCTTTACACCTTAAACCCCAAAAAAGTCAAGTGTGTAGGAGTGATTAAGGATTTGGTTGTTTCCCTTACCCAGCTACCTATGAAGAGCTTAATGATGGACATTATGGTTGTTGACATTCCTTCTAGATTTGGGATGTTACTTTCCAGATCTTGGTCTAAGAAATTGGGAGGTGCCCTTTAAATGGACATGTCATATGCTACCATCCCATTATTTGGACGGGAATTCAGAAGGTTGTATAGGGAAAATCAAATGGTCTACATCATTAATGATCAGCACAATTCATCAAACCATCCCATATATGCTGAATAAAAAGAATTGGGGTCATCAATTTTGCACCTTGCTGCTAATGATGATGATGATTTATAGCCTGAACTAAGTGAAAAACAACATTTTCAAGGTGCAAATGCGCAACATTCAAAAGGAGGACAGATCTGGAAATTGTACTTTGACAGAGCTTCTTCAAGAGAACAATCGGGAGCCGATGTAGTCCTCATTTCTCCTACTCAGCAGAAGGTAACCATATCATACAAACTCCAACTTGCTACCACTAACAACACTGCTGAGTATGAAGCACTTGTGTTGGGTATGAAGGTAGCGAAAGATTTTGGAGTAGAAAAACTAATTTCATTTGGTGATTTAGAGTTGGTGATTAAGCAGGTGAGAAATAATTTCCAAGTGAAAAATTCCAAATTGAAGAATTATAGGAATGAAGTCTAGGATTTGATTAAACATTGTTTTTCAACATTTAATATAAATTTTGTCACTAGAGAAGAAAATCAGATTGTTGATTCACTAGCTATTGCTACTAGTAATGTCAAAGTTCCTCTAGATGTCAAGGCAGTCTATGATGTTCAAATAAAAAACAGACCTTCAATTCCTGATAACATCAAGCAATGAAAAGTATTTGAAGATGACAGGGAGATTCAGAAATTTTTAGAGGGTGTAAAAGTGTTTCCAGACATACAAATTGATGATGAGAAGGAAACTGTTGAAAACCAAAATAACATCCCTTTTAAGAAAACTATGGTTGGGAAGAAAATTATAGATCTGAAAACTAACTTTATTCCTAAGGGTTTGGTTCCTTTAGAAATAATGTTTGATAATAATGATGTTTTTCTCAAGCCTGAAAGAAATTTTGATGGAGAGAGTACAATAGAATGTAATATTGGTACATAAAATCGGCCAAGATTAGTCAAAGTGTCCAAATTCCTTCCTCTGGAAACCAGAACAAAATATATCAAACTGCTAAAGGAATTTTCTGATATTTTTGCATGGTCTTATACTGAGTTGAAAAATTATGACAAGAGCATAATTGAGCACAAGGTCCCTTTGAAAACAGATGAAAATCCTGTAGCAGAAAAAATTAGACACATCAATCCCATGCTGCTTCCAATCATTGAGAAAGAAATCAAAAAATTATGGGAAGCAAAGATTATTTTTCCTTTGATATTTTATAACTCGGTAGCTAATATAGTCCCAGTCTAGAAAAAGAATGGATAAATAAGGATTTGTGTTGATTTTCACAACCTAAACTGGTGCTCCTTGAAAGATAAGTATCCACTACCTAAGATGGATTATATCTTGCAGAAGGTTGTTGGATCCAAAAGAATGTCAATGATTGATGGCTTTTCAAGCTATAATCAGATTTCAGTTGACAGGAAAGACAGAGAAAAGACAACATTCACCACACCTTGGGGCACATTCATGTACAACAAAATGCCATTTGGTTTGATGAACACGGGTGAAACCTTTCAAAGGGAAATGGATATTGCCTTTGCGGGAGAAAAGGACAGATTTGTGGTCTTCTATTTGGATGATATCACAGTATATTCAAAATCTGATGAAGACTACTTGAAACATCTGAAACAATTTTTTGACAAATGCAGAAATTTTGGTTTGTCCTTAAACCCCAAAAAATCATCTTTTGTTGTCGAAGAAGGTAAGTTATTAGGACATATTGTAACAGAAAGTGGCATCTTTATTGATCCCGAAAGAGTAGAATCTATTTAAAAGATTTCTTTGCCAAGAAATAAGAAGGAATTGCAAACATTTTGAGGGAAAATCAATTTTCTGAGGCATTTTGTTCCTAACTTCGCAGAGCTGATCAAACATATCAATGTTTTGCTGAAAAAAGATGCAGAATTTAAGTGGTGAGATGAAGCAAAGAATTATTTTCTAGCAATTAATTCTACCTTGATTGAAGCACCAATTTTGATTAGTCCTGATTTTGAAAAGGATTTTCTGATTTTTTCTTATGCTTTAGAAGAAACAATTGCAACTGTCTTACTACAGAAGAACAAGGAGGGTTTCATTAGGGGAATTTTGAGGTCTAAAATGGGCCTCCTAAGGAAATAATAAAATAATAGCTAAACCAATAAAATAATATTTTTGAATTTTCAATTCACTTTTTGCACCACAATCAATGTAACCATAGTTAAATTCAATTCAAAAGTTGTACAAAAAAAAAATTAAAAAAAAAAAAAATATTGATGTGACTATAAATAAGAATGAGCTTTTCAAGAAAAAGTCATTATCATTGAACAACTAATGCATTTGTCCTTTGTACTTAAATAACTTAAATAAAATATAAATATAAATTTATAAATTCTTAATTATATTATATGCTATTAATTAAAATTTATATTATTTAAATTGTATAATAACATGTAATTAATATACTATATAAAAATAAAATAAAATAATATAATAAATGTACAAGGATATGCATTGTTTCTTTCAAGAAATATAAAATGAAAATAAGATATTTCTATTCAAAAAGTGTGAAATGACATTTATTATGAGTACTTTACTTTGACTTTAAAAGTACTTAGAGCACTACCATGGTTAACCATGGATTTTTATCCACCATTGAGAATGTGAAAAGTAAGTACCTTTAACTCAATCAATGCCACCTCAACCATTAGGGATGATGTCATCCCCTAAAATGTGATTGGTTCTCATAATGTGAATTTTGATTGTACATTTTCCTTAAGAGGCCCATTTTAGATCTCAAAATTCCCCTAATGGGAGCAACCAATTTCATTTTTCAGTCATGCTTTAAGGGATGTTGAATTAAAGTACAACTTGACTAAAAAATAAGCATATGTACTAGTTAAGGCTTTGAAGTATTTTTGAGTATATGTGCTGCATTAAAAAACAATTTCTTTTGTGCTCGATATCACTGTTAAAGATGTGTTGTTGCAACTAGATACAGATGGAAGGAGAGGATGATGGCTGACCAAGATTCTGGAATTTGATGTTGAAATTAAACCAAATAAATTGATAAAGGGTCAGGGCTTGGCCCTCTTGATGAATGAATCTAACTGCAAAGATTTAAATCTGAATGTAGAGGCAACTGGAGGAGAATATGGAGAAGGCATTGCTAATTATCCTGAAATATTCAATTCGGATTGGTACAAGGATATAGTTTACTTCTTGTTAAATTTCAATTGTCCACCTGAAATGGAGAAGTCTAAAAGGAGATCTTTTAAATTGAGAGCCGTGAAATATTTCATTTTGGAAGACCATATTTACTGGAAATACCCTGTTGGAGTCTTGTTAAGATGTGTAGATGAAGCAAAATCCCAGGAGATTATGACAGAGATACATGCAGGAGTGTGTGGAGGGCATTTGTATTGGAGAACAACTGGAAACAAAATCTTAAGAGATGGCTATTATTAGCCAACTCTTTTCTCTGATGTCTTTGCCAAAGTCAGGAGTTGTGTCGAATGTTAGAAATTTGCTGGTAAACAGAAATTGCTACCATTACCTCTCATTCCTATTTCAACAGATGCTCTTTTCCAATAGTGGGGGCTAGACTTCATCGGTGAAATTCATCCACCTTCATTAAGACATCATAGATGGATTATTATAGATACCGACTATTTCACTAAATGGATTGAAGCTGTACCAACCAGGAGTGCTATTGATATGGTAATTATCAAATTTCTGCTGGAAAATATTATGTCAAGATTTGGTTGTCCACAGAAACAAGTAACTGATAATGCAATGACCTTTAAATTTGCTAAGATGTACAACTTTTGTCAACAATATGGGATTGAATTGGCTCATTCCATGCCTTATCACCCTCAAGGTAATGGATTGGCCGAGTCATCCAATAAAAGTCTGGTAAGGATTATTAAGAAAATGTTGCTTGAAAATAAGAGGAATTGGGACACTCAGCTGATACATGCTCTGTGGGCAGATAGAGTAAGTGGTTAAACATCAATTGGAATGTCTCCATTTTAGCTTGTATATGGTACATAAGTTGTAATTCCTTTACAATTAGCTCTTCCTGTGATGAATTTCCTATATAATTAAGTTGATCATGAAAACCCAGTCCAAAGGAGAATGCTATAGTTGATAAAAGCACACCAAATCAGAGAATCATTGCTGGAAAAAGTTCAGAAGTATGAGGCTAAAGTCAAATATTTTTTTGATAAAAGAGAAAATCAACAGTTGTTTTAGGAGAATTATTTGGTGCTACGTTGGGATGCTAGGAGAGAAGACCATGGGAAGCATGGTAAGTTCAACAATCTGTGGTTTGGTCCATTTAAAATTGTTGAAGTTTTGGAGAATATTACTTTTCTACTCAAACATTTGGATGATGATAAGCTGATTAGAGGCCCAGTCAATGGTCATTTTCTTAAAAGGTTCTTTATTTATTAAATTTAGTTGAGTCACTCCATTGTGAATATCCAGTGTGATGTGCCACTAAACTCCATGCCCAATGGTACTTATGTCTATATATATGGTCAGTCTTGAGTCCAATATGTCAATTATCAATCCTAGTCTCTATTTTTAAGAAGTCTTTTAAGTTTCAAGATTTTTTGAGGCACCGAGTCTACAGTACTTGAAGCCTCACAAGGAGGACTTCATCCCCAATAGGAGCCATTGTTAGCATTGAAAATGTTAATGGTGTAATCGCCATTGTGTCACTGTTATCAAATTTTTATTTTGTCTTAGTCTATGTCCAAAGTTTGAGTCATTTTCAACAAAAGTTAAAAAAGAGTCCCAACATCAAGGTATTTTTAAGTGAATAGGTGTCATAGTGTTTTAGAGTCCTAAAATAAGTTAAAATCTCTATTTTTCCTTATTTAAGTGTCGAAAGTTAGTCGATGTTTGGGTAATAAAATTGCAGTCATCTATTCTGGATCAATAATAGCTACCTTTATTGCAAATTCATTGTCAAAACAATAATATAGTAAAAGGCAGCTATTTCTCATAAATGGAAGTCATATGTTCCACACAGTGAAAAGTGCAACTATTTCACTAAGATTTTGGTTATTTCAGAAAAGAGGCTACGGGTAAGCAGGTAATCATTTTTCGAAGTAGGAAAATTAAGGCTTAGTGGCAACCAAACTTCTTTAAAATCAAAGTGCAACCGGAAGAAAACAACTTAACCAACAAAGTGGGAGATTTGGAGAAGAGAAACAGATAATATTTAAAGGAAGATGGCCATGAAATAGACTAAAGAATGAAGCAACGGGGAAGAATCGCATGCAAAAGGAACAGATGGCCATAATCTAATCGCAGATCCAAAGGGCAACAGACCGACGACTGAGATTAAAGTGCACATGGGGAAACTTCACAAAGCGCAGTTTTTAAATTTTATCGTTAAGTCAAATCGCATGGTATGTTAAGTGATTTGCGATGCGATGAGGCTAAGGGGCAAGGAAGGAAGACCGTTAGATCTGGGTGCAGATCAACGGGGGAGATTAAAGCGCAAATGGAGCGATTTCGCAAATCACAGTTTTTAAAGTTTATAGTTAAGGCTTCACATGGTATGTTAAGCAATTTGCGATGCGATGAGGTGAGGGACATGTGTTGGTGTAGCAAACCAGCGTGATTTTGCAAATCACAGTGTTTATTTTTTAGTCGTTATCATTATAAAGTTAAATTCACGGGCGACTGATTGCAATTGCTTCCTATTGGTCAATTGGTTGTGGGGCCCAAGAACCACAATTCCGCATGAATGCATATTGTTTGGGAATAGTTGTGGTTTTGTTTAAAGTTCTGATAAACGTTGTTGATTGCATGCGTATGTATGTTTTTAAAACTTCCGATGCAGGATCTGCGATCGGTCCCGCTTATTCGCCACGTCACCACCCCCCTCACTTATCATTTATTCCGCTCCATGTTTCCTCTATCAATTAAACCTGTTTCAAAGGATTTTCTTTTTAGTTTCTCATAAAATGGACCTCTGTCATTCTATCCAAAAGTTTCGGGTTTTTTCGCCATTACAAAGGGTCTTCAACCAAAAAAGGGAAAGGAACAACAAAACAACGACATATTTTCTCTCAAACAGTTTTCTACCACTACTTTCAGTACCAACACGTTTTTACTAGACATCGGGTAGCATTCAAGGAACAACCACACACCATTTTCACTATTGTTTGCACCAGAACGAAAGAGGAGTCTTCCCATAAAACTGCCACATCATACAAACCACTTCAAACTGCTAGCCTTAACGTTGTTATTTTCATTATTTCATAATACTCTGTATTAAAGTTTTAGATAAGCCTCACCTCTAGCACGAGGTTGTAATGACTTTTGAAACAGATTCACCTTTTTCTGTGGAAGATGAAAGTATCATATTTTGTATATATATGCGAAACTGATATGAAGTCAGGGTTGGTTGGTGGTTATTGAATTTTGCCTTATATGAACTGTAATATTTTTTGTGAATGAAATGGAATGATACTACCGAGGACTTATTACCAATTTGTTGTGTGTATTGTCTACTTTATTTGTGTTTCCATATCTCCTTTCTTCCAGTTTTAGTTTGCAAATCATTATACTGTTATGTGTTTCTATTAGTCTCCTAAGAATGTTATGTGTTTTATCAGATTTTGTTAGTCTCACATAGTGAGCATTCCTGATAAAATATATGTTATAACAGTAGAAGAGCATCACTCATGATAATTATTCTTCATGATATTTCAGTGAGAATCTTGTGAGACTAGAAATAACTTTCTCTCAATGGAATATTGTCAAACTGCTACTTTTGTCAATTTCTACTAAATCAGTAGATTTTTGTTTTACAGACCTATTGATTTTCCTCTCATCTTTCAATTTCCTCTCATCATAGACTACAAACTTGCACCTTGCTACCACATCAAGTTACAATACCCTATTTAGTAGAACTGTGGATTTGACTGAAATCTCTCTTTAGTAAATCAAAGTTTATACCATCTTCCAATTCTATAAAACAAAACATTAAAATTCCCTTGGAGTTTAAGATGTATCTAGTCAGGTGCTTGCTACAGTCCAAGTGCTGATTCCAACGCCAATAATGACATTAAAGATAAAATATCATAACCCTGAAAAAACTTAAAAATTCAACGATAAACATAGCATTATAGATAAAATATCAAAAGTCTTCAAATTCCAACTATTTTAGGCATGGCATTAAAGATAAAATATCATGTCTCTAGAAAGCCTTAAAAATCCAAGGATGACATTAAAGATAAAATATCACCGTTATGAAAATAAAATTCCATTGATTTTTATGCATGGTATTAAAGATAAAATATCACTTGTAAACATAAAAAAAAAATAAACAAAAAATTAAAACAAGAAAAAATTCTAAAAAAACACACAATCTAAAGAAAAATAAATAAAAATTAACCAAAAAAAAAATTTCTAAGTTATAAAAAATAATTAATAATAAAAAACCACATACTTAAAGAAATGATAAAATAAAATAATTAAAACAAAAAATTTAAAACTAATTAAAAATAAATAAAATAATTTTATAAATTAAAATTAAATTAATAAAAATTAAATTTTAATTATTTTTTAAATATAAATAATAATTTAAAATTTTAAAAATAATAATTTTAATTAATAAAATGTATATAAATATATGAAAAATACATTTTTGAATAAAAAAAAAATTACAAAATTCATTTTAAAATATATATATATATATATATATATATATATATATATATATATATATATATATATATATATATATATTAAATAAAAAAACAAATAAATTTAAAAATATAAATTAAAGAAAATAAAAAATTTAAACTAAAAAAAATAAAATATAAAAAAAGAAAAATATTTTAATTACAAATTTCCGTCACCCTGGGGGCTACGGGGCTCTACCGCCGAGGGGGGAAGCGTTGCCAGCTATCCCACCACCCGGTGGCTGAGCCCTGCGACCTGAAGGCGACAAAGGTCGTTTGCTAGCTCTCCCTCGACCCAACGTCCGAGCCCCACATCTCCTAGGGCAACATAATTGTTTAATTAAATTATATTTTTCATTATTTTATTTTTTTAATTTAAAATTAATTTATTTTTAAATTTTATTTATGCTTTAAAATTTATTTGTTTTTGTTTTATTTTTTTTCAAAATTATATATATATATATATATATATATATATATATATATATATATATATATATATATATATATAATTTTGAAATTTCATTTTAATTTTTAATTTTTTTTTTTTTTTAAATTTTAATTATTATTTTTTATCGATTTTTTTAATTACATTGGTTTTTTTATAAGTTTTGTTGCCAAAGAAAAAATCGAACCTTCTCTTGAGAGAATAAAAAGTTACATAGTATATGCCTATTGGCAATTCGATGACTGTATATTCTTGCCTCCCCTATACAAAGGAAAATAAAAAAATATAGAGTTTCATGTGGTGGTGCGAAGAGTTTATCACAACTCCGTCCACCTCACTGTATCATTGTTGTTGCATATGCATAGAGCATCATAGCATATAAACAAAAAGAAAAAACCAGAAAATAACATTTTTGTCTCGGGCCTCCTCTCTTGAGCAAAAAAGATGGTTTGATCATGTCGAAAAGTGTTCCCAGTTTTAACGTTTGGCAAATAAGAAAGAACTTGTAAGTGTTAATAAGCAAAAAGGGCATACTGCTAGTCGGGCCTCCATCGAAATGGAAAACAGCTTGAACAATATAATGTTTGAAAATTACTTTAAACGAAATATAGTTGATGAAATCATTATAGAAATTTTAAAAACAGATAGGAAAACAATAGTCTGAGCACTTGCGAAACAAAACGGAAAATTAGGAGGACCACAACGTCATCCAGAATAAAATTTTTCCTGTTTGAGGCCCTGCGTCCAAACTATAGAGTTCCAATTGACTTTACTGGGCGTAAGGTGGTTGATTCGAGTGATGGATCAAATCCCCTTCAGTTTCTGTTATGGTCCATCCTCCCAGAACTTGTTGTATGCCTTCTTTAGAAAGAGTGTCCTCTTCCATATTCCGCTCCCTGTATAAATGACACACAAATAAATCATCAAAGTATCTTTTAACAGATAAAACTTCTTCTAGAAGAGGAAGCAACATAAAATTTTGACATCTAAATTTTTAGTTGAACCATTTGATAACATTAAGGGAATCACCAAAAATCTAAGCCTGTCTTAGTCCAAGGTGGATGAGCCAACAAAGAAGAGGTTTAAGGGAAATTTATTCTGCATAGTTATTGGAGCCAACCCCCAGGCCAACAGAGGCTAAGAGTGTCTTCTGAGAAGGGAGGTGAATGAAGATACCAACTCTGCATAGGTTTTGGGGATCTGAGGATCTATCAAAGTAGGCCCAGGGGATGTCTCCTATGATGTCTTTGATCCTAACTTCACGAGCAATCCTGGACTATTTTGTGAGTGGGAAGTTCTAAAAAATGGAGACCCCTTGCACAACTATTATCTCCAGAACATGGATCTTGTCCCTGAATGTGACCATGTTACGAGCTATCCAAGTGCCCCATAACACAATCAATGGGATATTTCTGATTCTCTCGTCTGAAGCAACATTCCACCAAGAAAGCCAAGCCTCCTCTAGAGAAGGGCCTCCCCAGTTGATGTTGCAGCTTATCGGGCGCTTAGTTTCCTTCCAAATCTGGGAATTGAAGGAACAATCTAAAACAGGTGATGGATAGTTTCCTCATTCCTCTTGCAAAGTGGGCACCATCCTAGACCAATATTACTTCTTTTCTGGAGGAAATCCCATGTTGGCACCTTGTTTTTGAGAATACACTAGAAGAAAAGCCTGGATTTCGCTAGCGCCTTGAGTTTCCACAAAACCTTTGACCACCAGTCCGACTCACTCCACCCATTTTGTGACATTATCCAGATGTAGCTGAATTTTGGGGCATATTTCCCCAGAGGAGAGTGAACCCAACTCAATGAGTTAGGACAATCTTTCAGTGTTACATTTGATATACGTAGTTCCAAGATGAAACCCCTCCATTCTTCCACCCATTTTTCTTCAATTTGAAGATCCATTTCTGATTTCTAGGCCTGGCCCCATATCATAGAGTGGCCCTTGAGCCGAGCTTCACTGAGGAAGTTTATCCCTTTAGTATATAGGTGCTCAATTAGTCCCCTAGTTAGAGAAAAAAACCCATTGCATCCCGCCCAAGGATATTTGCCTATTCTAACATATTCTCCATTCCCCACCATCCATGACAGACCTTGTTCGATGACATCGATGGACTCCATAGTGGCTTTCCAAACCACTGAAGCATGTGGGTGTTTATTGTTTGGTGTTCTGAGCTAATCATCTAATTGGGTTGGATCAATATACTTTCTTTTGACAACCATTGTCCACAGATTTTCCTTTGTGAGTAGTCGCCAACCCAGTTTTGCAGCTAATGATGAAACAAAAGTTTTGAGATCCTTTATGCCCCACCCTCCCCATTCCTTTGGTCTAGCCACTTTATCCCATGCCACCCAGGGAAGAACCGACTCATATTTTGACCCTCCCCACAATAATCTACTGCACAGACGGTTAATTTTTGAGAGGATACCTTTTGGCACCCACGTTAATGCAGTCCAATAGATAGGGATGGTGAGGAGGACCAATTTAATCAGAACTAGTTGTCCTGCCCAAGACAACCACTTGTAACTCCAATCCTTGATTCTAGTTTCAATCTTAGCTACTAGCCAAAGCAAGTCAACTGTGCACCAAGTATCAGGTTTGAGGAAGAAACCCAAATGTTTGAAGCTTTCAGATAATTCCTTTGTTTCATAAGGGAGTTCTTCTGAGATCCTACCCATATCCATCTTAGTGAACCTTCAGCAGTAACTGAATATTTTTTAATATTGATACAGAGGCCTGTAGATTTAAGGAAGAGGTCCAACATATCTTTAATCTTCCTGATTTCCTCTCGGGACCCCGAGCTAAACATGAGTATGTTGTCCACAAAAAGGAGGTCGGTTATACATAGGTTTACAACCACCTCAATCCCTTTTATATCCACTCTTCTTCTAGCTTCCGAGATCATCTCGCCAAGGCCCTTCGCCACTATAAGGAAAAGGAGTGGAGAGTGGGGGCATCTCTGCCGCAAGCCTTTTTGGCTTTGAAAGAAATAGGTTGCTACCCCATTGACCAAGACTGCAAAACTGACATTGGTGATGCATCGCATCACCCAATTGATGAAGGGTACTCTGAATCCTAGATGAGTTAGGAGTAATCAGATATAGAGCTATCTTATGCGGTCATGTGCCTTTGAGAGGTCAATTTTGACAATTACACCTTTTTTTCCACCCCTCTTAAGGCTATGGAGAGTCTCCTGTGCTACTCTGACCACTTCACGAATTTGTCTTCCATCCAAAAATCCAAACTGTTCTTTAGAAATGTTCCTTGAAAGTATAGGTTTGAATCGAATAACTATCACTTTTTCTATAATCTTGTAAATACAATTGCATAGTGATATCAGACGAAAATCATCAAAGGATTTAGGATCCTCCATCTTTGGGATGAGGGCTACAAAGGTTGAATTGAAAGCCTAATGTATTGATCCTTTGAGCCTAGATTATTCGGCCATCTCTGTCAGTTCCTCCCTTAGAGTATTGAAAAAATGTTGAAAGAATTCCATCGTCCATCCATCAGGCCCCAGAATTTTACCTTTCTGCATGTCCTTGAGGATGCCTTCCACCTCCCCTTTTGAGATTGGCAACATAATATTCTCATTTTCATTCTCTTCTACGTAGCAGGGGAAAAATTGGCCTACTCTGATCACTTCCATAATTGGGTTCTTTTGGCAGAGCTTTGAAGAGGGACCTAAAATGACTGGTCCCCATCTTTACAAGTTCGTCAAAGGATTTCGTAGTTTGACCATCCTCCATCTGCATCCCCCATATGGTATTGATATTTTTCCTTCCTTTTGGATAATTCTGAAAAAAAATTTGTATTCTTGTCCCCTGCTGACAACCAAATGGCTCTACTTTTTAGGCGCCATAGTTCTTCCCTGTCTTTCAAGATTTTCCTTCGAGAGGCTTCCAGGGATTTGATTATGTCCCTTTTGTCAGGGGTTTCATATCCATTGTCATAAGGGGACTCCAACTAATATAATTCCTTTCCTATCCGAAGAAGGGATTCTTCTTCTTCCTTTTTTTCATGATCGTTGATTCTATCATTGCCTTCTTCATCCTTTTAAGCTTCCTCATAAACAAAAAGATTCCCCCCCCCCCTCTAATTCTCCCTCGTCCTCCTTCCAAATAGAGTGGAACAAATCGTTAAAAGACTCTCCATTTAATCAGGAGGGATTAAATTTGAAAGGAGCTCCTGGTTTCTTGTTCATTCCAGTGATCTCCAACAATATGGGCATATGGTCAGAGTCACCCCCTTCCCCGATCTAGTGCCTAAAGGTCAAGACTTTTCCCACTAGGTGCTATTTAAGAAGGAAACGATCCAATTGCTTTGCAATTCTGTCACCCCCACACTCTTCTATTTCTCCATGTCAATCTAGGCTTTATGGGGTCAACATCCACCAATCCTGAGGAGAAAATATTGTGGATAAAGTAGTCGGACAGGGGGTCTGCTAGGGAATTTTGTCCCTAGGATTTTAATAACCCGATAGAGAAATTTAGGTCCCCCCCAATCACCATATTTGAACTCCTCATCAGTGATTTGGAGAATAAATAATTCCAGAAAGCAAATCTGTCTGAGCATGGTCCATAAATGTTTAGGATAGAAAGATTCAAATAGAGACCGCTTGAATAAACCTCTAGCCCTATGACATGATCCATTCCAAAATATTTTAAAATTTTCAGTCTCCCTTCTTTACATCCCACTGCTAGTCCTCCAAATCTACCTTTTGCATCCAAATTGGAGAAGGACCAACCGAGGAAGAGTTTTCTTAGAGCCATCTTAATGTCATCACCAGGTCCTAATGTTTCTAGGAGCATGAGAACATCTGGAGAATATGTTTTCACTAACTCTCTCAACACTAGCTTCTTGGAGTTGCAAGCTAGCCCTCGATAATTAAAGGAGAGAAAAATCATTAGGGACCATTGGTGGGGAATTTCGCTGCTCTAAACACCCCTGGTAGGGAACATTGTTTTCCATCAACAATGTCGACCCTGGATCTTAGCTGGGATTTTGAGAGGTTGGACTTCCTTCCTTTGGTTTTCCGGGGACCTATGGAAATGGGGAGGGGTCCCAATCCTCCCACCTCACCCCAAGGAGGGGGTTTCTTCTCTCTTGGCCTGAGATTATAGTGCATTAGACTAGATGGAGGGTCAAGGGGAAAGTGATCCAGGGGTGCGGATTGGAGTAGAGATGAGAGGTTAAGTTCAGGAATGGCCATAATGAGGTTGTCTAAGGATTCAGTCACTGAAACAGAAGGTAAAGAAGGTTCATGAAATGGCCCGAAGGGACCAGGCTCTGCCAACACACAACATGAAGAAAAAAAATCAGAAATTAAAGTAGGGGAAGAGACTAGAACTGTACCCTCGGGATAAGGGGCTGGATTTCCATCTTCTGGAGTCCCTGTAGGAGCCGACTCAGCTCCTTCGGCCATGGGAGGCAGTAACTCAGTAGTTGGTTCTGACATCACATCCTGTAATCCCCCTTGCATCTGCTGAGAATTTTCCCCTTCCACCCCTTCCATAGCTACCACTTCTCCCTCAAATGTATTCTTACTCTTTTGGGGAGCCAATGCTAATACAACCACTTCTTCTTCCTTCTTCTACGTTTGAACCCCAGGGGAAATTCTTTGGCCAGATGAACATATGCATGGCAGCGGTGACATGTAAATGGAAAGTGCTTGTAATTGAGCATATGAGTAAAAGTAAAATCCTTATAAGTCAGGTTGATCTCATTAGGGCTTAGGGTTACTAGAATCTAGGCCAAGCTTTTATCCATTGTCTGCTGAAATGAAGAATCCACTTCCAAGAAGTGACCTAGAGAGTTCTCGATCACTCTAAAAATGGAATCTGTCCAAAACTGGAATGGAAACCGTAGAAGATTTACCCATATAGGTGATTCATCGATATTTTCTCTCTATGAGTCGAATAAGGGATTCAATTTTTTGAACAGAATAGGACAATTTTCCAGGCTCCAATTTTGGTTAAGGACCCAGTCCAGAGCTTCCTTTTTGCTAAATTTGATCATGAACCAGCCATGCACCAGTGATGTTACTTCAACCTTTTTCTCCGACCCTGCTACCCAAGCATTTAATTTCCATTCCTTGATGTAGTTTGTCAAGAACTTCTTTCCCTTAATTTTTCCAACTAGTATGGTATCCATAACTTCCATAACTTCTTCAATCTATAAATCAACCCCAAGAACCAAGTTCTGAGGGGGATCTTTTCTTTTTATATTCTTAATCTTATTTCTTTTACCTCTTATAACCCTATTTCCCTTTCCTACACCATAATCCTGTGGCTTCTAAGGAACATTGAGTCCCTCCAACTCGGGTGGCCGAGGCCGATTAGATTCCAAGTCCAGGAGAACCCCTTCACTCAGAGATTTGACCCCTTGATTCTCCTTTCCATTAAAGTCATTAGGGGTTTCCTATAATATGCTCCCACCCAAATCCTTCCTTTTCCCAGCTACAAGGCCTGAATGGAATGAGTTCCCAGTAGCTGAGGGGCTCTGGTCCACAGTAGTCCTAGGGCATCAAAAAAAATTCTATTCCTGTCTCGACCAAAGGGTTCAAGGTTCTCCAACCACAAAATGAGGGTGAAAGCTCACCTTTCAGACCCTCTCCTTATTCCTTGATGGGGATAAACCAGTGTTAATCGACTCCCCCTATGACTCCTTAAACAAATCTTGGGGTTTTGACCCACTCAGGCACGACTTTAGGCCAACTTCCCTTGGGACTCCACAACTAGCCGCAATTTCTCCCAAACCTCTAGAAAAACCAGAAAATGTTGAATTATAGGAGATGAATGGACTTACATGCAGTGATAGCGATTCCTTTGATGCCAAATCCAGAAAGTATGGGGGTTTATCCAGCTTTCCGCTCTGTCTCTTTTTCGGAATCCCAGACCCAAGGCTCAGAATGATATGTAGACGGTCCTCTAGAAAAACAGTGTGCTTCTCCTTCCTCAAGGCCTCACTTGACCCTCAAGGGTTTACATTTGCAACCTTGGATGGCTAAAAAAACCACTGAATGTTTTTCTCAGAAACGTCATACCTCAACACCATTAAAATATCGCCCAATTCTGGGTCAAGGTCCACCGTATCCCGTTCCTTGACCATGGTTATCTACATAGAGGATGTGGGTAAAGCTAGACTGGTAGAAAATTATACAGAGAAATTCCGAAAGCATTTGTTGTAAGCTCCGATAGACGGTGAAGGAATTGAAAAAAGAAAACCCTGGTGCCATCCTCCCGTAAACCATAAGCCTTTTCGCATTGTGGCGGCTCGTAGGTCGAGGTTTTCCGCATGGTAGACTCGTTGCCACAGATGTCCTTTGGGCTCTGACGTCTACCGACCTAACACTGACAAGCTAGGGCTCTGAAGACCATAGAGACTGTATGCGTCTCGAAACTCCATGGCTAGGGTTTTGAGCCTCCATCCTCCTCTACCCCAAACCAAAATGGCGTCCCCCAAATATTGTGTTTGTGTATCAATGCATTATTCCATTTTGGGATATTACAATTTTTTTACTTTTATTTTTTTTAATTTTTATCACTTAAAAACAAAATTTTTTTATTTTGTATTTATTTATTTATTTTAATTTTAATTTTAATTTTTTTCTTTAAATTATGAGTCTTTTTTAATCTTTCCCACCCTTTTTTTTTTAATTTTTATATTTACAAGTTATTTTGTTTTTTTTTAACACTTGTATTGGGTTTTTTCATATTTTTTTCAACAATTTTTTTATATTTGAATTTTTTGGTGATGTTTTTTTCTAATTTTATTTTAATGTTTTATTACCAAGATGAAAATCACCACTCTAAGCAAAAATGATTGATGTTGCATCAACACTTTCCAAAATTAGCATGAAAATCACTAACATTTAAAAAAAAATGTTCATACTTGATAAATAAACAAAATTTAAGTGCCAAAAAAATCACCACTTTTCTAATTCAACATGACATTTAAAAATAAATCAAAGAAAATTTAAAGTTCCAAAATTATGCTAAAAAAGAAACAGGTTATTTTACGTCACCACTTTTCAAAATCGAAATGAAAATCATGACATTAAAAAAAATTCATAAGAAAATTTGAAGTGTTAGAATTATGCTAAAAAAAGGGTGATTATGCATCACCACTTTTCAAAATCGGGTGCTTTTTTCCTATCTCAAAAAAAAGGTTACCAGGTAATTTTCTCGTTTGATCGGTAACTTTGTTTTCGTTATTGCTCCCTATAGAACATTAAACATATATGAATTAATAGATTGTTTGAAATATGTTATCTAATATTCTTAAGTATATGAAAAAAAATACTCATATTGAATAGTATTTTTTCATTCACAGGATTCATCCTTCTGCAATTTTTCTATCAGAATTTTACACTTTTTTGCACTTAGATTAGAAATAATCTTATTAACCTTATTCATTTTGTGGTTTTTCATGACACATGCTAACCAATACATATTAGTTAAATTTACATATAGTTCAAACATATTATTTTTGTAAACAATTTATAGAGAACTTTCCTTCTCTGCTTTTTTCGATGTGCTATCATTGTGTAGATCAATATTTTTTTTAGTTTACAACTTCTCAAACATTGTTATCAATATACAACTTGTACTTTTAAATACAAAATCAATTAAATATATTTTATATATAAAATAATCATTTTTTAGCCAAAAAGAGCTGTGGTAGCCATTGCGTTTATTTGAATTTTCCCCGGTGTGTTTAAGCCATTGAACACACCGAGCATTTAATTGTTCAACACCAACAACGAAAATTAAAATTTTAAAATAATTTTAAATTATGAATGTGCGATTTGTAATGATAAAAGCATCGAAATGAACTAACAATGCTATTTGGTAGAGGCACGTCGGTCCATTATATTACACTGGGAGCACCAATAAATAGACTGGACAAAGATGACATGGTATGGTTATAATACATTGGTCTGTTTTTATTACATAGGGTGCACCAGTGCATTATTATATTAGCACACTGCGAAACATATGTTGTTAAAAAAAAAAAATAGACAAGTTTGGCGGGGTGTGGATCTAATTCAATAAGTGATCCCCCTACTTTACATGTTAAAAACCCTATATATAGTAAGTACACAAACCCATTAAATTTAAAATGCTTAAATTGAAAAACCGTAATTGTGAAGTGGTAGAGGGAGTTCAACCCTTACGTGAAATTTTGCAATCATATAAACAATAAGAAGCAAGGTTTTAAGGTAAGTATTGATTTGTTTTCTCTGAATTTTAACTAGAAATTGCACCACATGTTGCAAAGAAACGCTGTAAAGCAGTAGCATAAAGAAGAATAGCCCACAATAAAGAGGATGTGATATGTTATGCAATTTAATTGAATATTTAAATTATAAATATCAATTATTTTATTTTATTTTAAGTATATCACCATAGAATTCATTCAAAGTAGCATAAAAAAGAATAGCCCGCAATAAAGAGGATGTGATATGTTATGCAATTTAATTGAATATTTAAATTATAGATATCAATTATTTTATTTTATTTTAAGTATATGACCATAGAGTTCATGCAATCATCATCATGTTGAGAGTAGTGTTGAGCCTTAGAATTGCCTTCTATTTTACAAACCTTCACTTCATTTCATCATCATTTTATCACTTCATAAGCCTAAAATCAATGAAGAATGATTAGGATTGCTTAAAGGTTACATGAAATTGATTAACATATTGTATTTTCATGATTTTTTCTATTTTAACAATTTTCTGCAAAATAGCTACAGAATACAGGCATTCCGTAGCTGACCGCGCATTCCGTAGCTGATCCCGCATTCCGCAGCTGTTTTATAGTTTGAGTGGGTTCCAGGTGTCGTCTGAAGGAAAAACGCATATGGGAAGATTCCTTACCTCATCCACATCATTCGTTGCTCTCCACAAAGTCTGAGCAAAAATATCTAAGTGGTTATGCACGTGAGACGCCCAAACTAAGAGGCAGTCTCCTATTAAAATACGGATTCTACAGGTGTCTGCAATGAAGAACGAGGCTGTCAATAAGAGTTTCAAGTTGATTAGAAGTAGAGAGACACTTATCCCTTTATTTTCTCCAGTTCTGTTATGTAAATTTGCTATTAATATGCTTGGGGAACCGAGAGAAAGAAGTTAGATCTTGGTTAGAATTTGGCTTTTGCTGCTAATGGTGAATACTCTGTTTTAAGCATTTTTCTCCTTTAATGAAAGAAGCAGTATTCCTTTGAATGCATTGAGTCGATCTTGAGTTAGATTACGTGCTACCAGGTGGTGGAGGGCCCCTGCCTCCTGTGCAGCTCTGTTTTCTTTAATTTAGATAAGTAACTCTCGTTTCATTCTTAGCTTAGTTAATTTTCTGAATTCTGCGTTTTTATGTTCATTTGTATTGAATTCTACAGTTTAGTCTCATTCTAATGAATTCTTCCAAAATGTCTGTAATGATGAATGGGAATTAACTGTGGTATTTTAGGAGTTTAATTGTGTTTTCATTTCAAACTGTGTGTTTTTTGCCAATTTGCATTAGATAGTACAGCCAGACTTGTTTTCATAAGCTAGCCATAATATGCAATAGATTAGTTGCACTGTAGTTTAATACTCCGGAGATCAAAAAGCGCTTTGGTTCATTGTACTTCAAAGTTAGGATTATGGCATTTAGTTTAATTCTGTTCACCATCTTTCCAGTTTGAATAATTTCATTTTAGCCCAGTTATGGTCACTGTGTTTTCAGTTTGATTAATTGAACTTTAGCTTAACTCTGTCATTTGTATTTCAAAATAGATTAATTGCATTCTCGTTCATGTTTTTCTTAACGTATAGCCAAGTTTCACTAATTAGTTGAATGATAGTTCTGTTCTACTAGACTAAGGCCTTTATTATTTACAAAAACCACTCCTGTTATTAAACTCTTCCAACATATCACTATGCAGACAAGAATTGGTAATATCATCTCATGGCTTTGATTATTCTGCAGATTCTTCTAATTGTGCAACTAGCCTTTTCCTCAAAATTATTTCAAAAGACTTTAACTTTCGAATAAGGCTTAGTAATGACAATTTAGGTTGCAGAATAGATTAGTTTCGGTATCCTTGATTAATTTAGAGAAGAATTATTCACTGTGTTGCAGAACTGACTTTTCCAAATATGTCCAAACAAATATCTAGTCATGGATAAGATCTGTTTTGTGATATGGTAAATTGTTGTTTAGGAAAACCTCACTACACTAAATTTATCCTTTTCTTGAAGTATTCCAACATGTCTCTAACAAATAAATTGGACTAAATTTGTGTTGCGAGTTATTGTCTAGTTTTGCATACCACACATGATTTAGAATTATTTCTAGTGTGACCAACAACTGCTTTTCACCAATATTTAGTTCTTTCTCTTCTTAACACAAAATCATAAAACCAAAAACATCATAAAAACACTAAACACAACGAAGTAGGAAGAGGTTACTTAGGCACATATGGTGCACTTCACTTCAGCAGTTTACTGACCCTGGTTGACAATTAATGAACTCAATTTAGGAGACTAGGTTGAGACCAAACATTTTGGCGCCGTTGCCGGGGAAGTGTAACTAGGTATCCTGATTTCCTACATCCACAAAAACAAAAACAAAAACTTCAATCACCTACCACATCCACTATATCATGTGGTGCAGTAAGAGCCACACATCCACATCATGAATTCATATTTTTGCAGGTAGAAGAAGAGGTGATAAAGCAGGTTGAAGAAATGGATGGAGATGATGACAATAAGGAAGATCCTTTTGGATTTCCTATTCAAGAAACTGATATCAACATTCAAATGAAGAACATACATCCATATGTACTTCCTAATTTCAAAGGTATGAGATCAGAAGACCCGGAAACTTTTATTTTTGAATTTGAAATAATTTGTAGATCTTATGGCTATTCATTGCACATTCAAAAATTGAATTTGTTTCCGGCAACATTGAAGGATAGAGCTCTTAGATGGTTCATGACTTTAGGAACAAATTCTATAAGGACATGGGATGATATGAAAAGAGTATTTTTGGAAAAATATAAAGGTTATTGCATGCACCATGACCTTAGAAATGAAGTCTTTGAGATGAACCAAAAAGAGGATGAAAGCCTAGAAGATTTAGTGGAGAGATTTGCTTATAATATCAAAAGATCTAAATTGCATAATTTAGGATCTGATGCATTAAAAACTCTCCTACTAAATGCTATAAAGGATGAATGGATTGATCTTCTTAATATTGTGGGAAAAGGAGATGTCTATCGATTGTCATTTCAAGAAATTTGTGAACTATGCAAGAACATATCAAGAGGAAAAGCAAAGTGTGTAAGATCCCCTCAAGATCCATTTATGGCAAGAGTAAGTAAGTCAACATCAAGATTGGTAAGTCAAACTGAACCTAACAATTTGCTAAACATTCTTGGTAATTTAAATGAACAAACTGACATGCTAAGAATGCAAAACAAGCAAAAAGTTGCTTCATTTATATTTTGCCCTAAATGTAGAAAGAAACATGTTTTGCATGAATGTCCACTTAATCACACTAAAATGTGTAAAATTTGTGCAGGATCACATGCTATTGAAGATTTCCCATCATTACCAAGGTTGAAGGCAATTTACCAGAAGGATAATGGAGCAAATCAAGCACAAGAGCAACTTTTTTATGTAGCTCCAAGAGGACTATGGCAGCCTCATCAACCCAATATGATGCAATATCCTTATGCACAATTTCAAGGTTATGCACAACAACCTCAAGGTAATTGGAGAACACCCTTGCCTTGGAAACCTTGGCCATCTTAATCCCAACCTCAAAACCAACCTTGGAAACCTTGGCCATCTCAATCCCAACCTCAAAACCAACTTTGGAAACCTTGGCCATCTCAATTCCAACCTCAAAACCAATCTTGGCAACAAAGTTGGCAAAGGCCATACAAAGGAAATCCACTTTCTCCTCAATCTTTCCCTCTCTATCCTCAATATCATCATCAATGTTATCCATACCATTTACCTCCACTACAACATCAATATCACCCTCATTTTACCTCAATTCAATCTTTTCCATTACCATCCACACAAACACCCCAAAGATTCCCCACTCCACTAACTCCACAACCATTTCATATCCCCAACAATAAAACACCTCAATCAACTTACAAATCTGAGGTATTGCAAAATGATTCACCAGCTGTCATTGAAGAACAACAACCAGCAGAAGAAGACTCAGATAAGGTCCAAGAATCAGGAATTTCTATTGATAAAGAGGAGATATTGGAACCAGAGATTGAAAAGTCTCATGCATGCCTATCACTAGATTCTATGAATGAAGATCATATCTTTGAAGACTTGCATTTCATGATAGAGGAAAGACAAGAAAGACAAGATTACATTGAATCTTGGTTCAATTCAGTCATTGGATTCCAATGCTCAATTATTCAATATCTTTTGACATCATCTAAATCAAGACAGTTGGAATCTCATATACAGGTACATATCAAAGAGTGTCTTTCAAACCTGCATATGAGTTTATCTATCATCTTGTTACAGACATGGTTCCATTGGAAGTACTCATATACTTGAACAAGATTTTCTTTTTCAAGTAGAGTAGGACATTAAAAAAAAGAAAAAGAAAAAAAAAAAAAGAGTAAAGAGAAAAATAAGTCCTATTGTGAAAACCAGCTTGCTAGCGCAATTGGACATGAGATTTGTTTGAAAACCAGGCAACTGGCGGGCAAAGTTCACAATAAGTTATGCAATTTCATGATGGTTTCAATCTTTCATGGTTCTTCAAATCATTCTTGGTTCTATGCTCGAGTTGGATGATGTGGAATTCCTTAAGGTCCACCTTCCAACAGGTCTTGTCCCATCGACCTCAACACTTTATCTGGGATCAATATTAGAGATTATTTGAAGTGCCTTGGAGCTTGCATTCATCAATGGCAAGCCTCCTCGTTGATAACCATGGGAATACAACAATGTCTCTTGATTGTCAAATCTTGCAGGCGACTCGACTTCGACACATTCATTCGTCCCTGTCAAGATGCACTGAGGTACCTTGACACTCATTTACATTATTGGTGAGTTGTCTCACATTGGTTAACGATTTTCATTATTGATCGCTAATCCAATGATTTCTTCCCATGCTCGACTTCGACACATTTATTCGCATGGTAAGAATTGTACCATGAATGTTGGCTTTGATGAAGACTAATGGTTTTATGGAATCAACAACAACTTGCAGCAGTGAATTTTATTAGTTTCTTGTAGCAGCATGTTCATCTTTTTTGTCAATTCAATAACAGCTGCGGAAAGTGGCAGTTTCTGCAGCCATTGCTGTAGCAGCCTGTTTTCGTCTTTTTGCAACTTTTTCCAGAAAACAGTTTTGGCGCAAGTATTGCAAGAGATTGGAGCAGAAATAAAAAATTCTGAGCTTCTGGGTTTTCTCAGAATATGATAAATTGAGTAAGACGCGGACATAATTTGAAAAAAAGCAAATTTTAAGGGCATTTCAGAAGGGTTTTTCAGGCAGATTTTCAATTTTCAGCATTATGGACAGAATAGGACAGATTTGAGTGTTTTTGCACAGCAGCACCTTTTCTTCATCAAAATGAAATTTTGGAAGCATGTGGCAGTAGAGAAGCCTACAAAGAGATGATGATTACAGAAAATTGAAGGATTTTGTTTTGAAGACCAACATGCTCAAAGAGGACCAATGGAACAACATCAAGCACAGCAATTAACAAAGTCAAAATTCTGAGGTAAATTGTGAAAATTATTTTAATAGCAAAAAGTTAAAACATGAAATAGATACAATGTGTATAATCATGTGTTTCCTAAACAACCTATCATTCGAATTGATTAGCCATATCCCTTATCCAACATTCCTTATCTCACCACAAGGTCATCATAAATTCTCCATCAGATCCATAGCCACTTCATTTTCCCTTATAGCTTAATCACCTCCATCCATTCACTTCCATTACACTTTGCAGCCAATCCATCTCTAAGTGCAGAAAGGTAATTCTAAGGGTGAAGCATCATTCTTCAACTAATCCATCTTCAGACACAGAGATACAGTTTCAAAATAAAGTATTATACTCTGTAGTCAATCTAGCTTCAAGCATAGAAAAGTAATTCTGAAAGGAAGATAATCTGCACAAAGGAGGAATGTGGCTAATTGTCAGGACACAATCAGTTGAAGTCAAGTATTTGGAAGGATATCCACAAGGCAAGGAGCTACTACAATAAGAAGGGAGGCTAAATTTTATAGAGAAATTTGATGGCTTCCATAAGGATATTACAAAATATTTTGTCAAATCTTTTGATGGAGCAAAAGAAGAGAAAATGACATGGATATTGAAAATAAACTTGACACTCCACTACAAAAGGAAGATGAAAAACTAATCTCTGAAAAGTTAACAGAGATTAGAAAATAGATTAGGGCCAAAAGAAGCAGAAAGATAAGGTTGAATATTCTAACAGAGGTTTCAAAGCACATGGAATAAGTTTTGATGAAATTGCATGAGGACATGCAATAGTCTTGCAATGGGGGTATGTTGAGCCTTAGAATTGCCTTCTATTTTACAAACCTTCACTTCATTTCATCATCATTTTATCACTTCATAAGCCTAAAATCAATGAAGAATGATTAGGATTTCTTAAAGGTTACATGAAATTGATTAACATATTGTATTTAATGATTTTTGCTATTTTAACAATTTTCTGCAAACTAGCTACATAATACAGGCATTCCGTAGCTGACTGCGCATTCCGCAGCTGATCCCGAATTCCGCAGTTGTTTTACAGTTTGAGTGGGTTACAGGTGTCGTCTCAAAGAAAGGCGCATATGGGCAAATTCCAGACTTCATCCACATCATTCCTTGCTCCCTACAAAGTCTGAGCACAATTCTACAGGTGGTTAAGCACGTGGGAATCAAACTAGGAAGTAGACTCCTAACAGGACAAGGACAGTCCAGATTCTGTTACGTGATCATGATCAGAGTCCTAGTTTGGTTTCTATTAGGAAAGACACTTATCCCTTTATTTTCTCCAGTTTTGTTATGTAAATTTGCTATTAATATGCTTGGGGAACCGAGAGAAGAAGGTTAGATATTAGTTAAATTTTGGCTTTTGCTGCCAACCGTGAACACTCTGTTTTAAAGTATTTTTCTCCTTGAATGAAAAAGCATCATTCTGCTGCATGAGCTGAGTCGATTTTGAATTAGATTACATGCTACCAGGTGGTGGAGGGCCCCTGCCTCCTGTGCAGCTCTGTGTTTTTTTTTAATTTAGATAAGTAACTCTCGTGTCATTCTTAGCTTAGTTAATTTTCTGAATTCTGCGTTTTTATGTTCATTTGTATTGAATTCTACAGTTTAGTCTCATTCTAATGAATTCTTCCAAAATGTCTGTAATGATGAATGGGAATTAACTGTGGTATTTTAGGAGTTTAATTGTGTTTTCATTTCAAACTGTGTGTTTTTTTCCAATTTGCATTAGATAGTACATCCATACTTGTTTTCATAAGCTAGCTGTAATATGCAATAGATTAGTTGCATTGTAGTTTAATACTCCGGAGATCAAAAAGCGCTTTAGTTCATTGTACTTCAACATTAGGATTATGGCATTTTAGTTTAATTTTGTTCACCATCTTTCCAGTTTGAATAATTGCATTTTAGCCCAGTTATGGTCACTGTGTTTTCAGTTTGATTAATTGAACTTTAGCTTAACTCTATCATTTGTATTTCAAAATAGATTAATTGCATTCTCGTTCATGTTTTTCTTAACGTATAGCCAAGTTTCACTAATTAGTTGAATGATAGTTCTGTTCTACTAGACTAAGGCCTTTATTATTTACAAAAACCACTCCTGTTATTAAACTCTTCCAACATATCACTATGCAGACAAGAATTGGTAATATCATCTCATGGCTTTGATTATTCTGCAGATTCTTCTAATTGTGCAACTAGCCTTTTCCTCAAAATTATTTCAAAAGACTTTAACTTTCGAATAAGGCTTAGTAATGACAATTTAGGTTGCAGAATAGATTAGTTTCAGGATCCTTGGTTAATTTAGAGCAGAATTATTCACTGTGTTGCAGAACTAACTTTTCCAAATATGTCCAAACAAATATCTAGTCATGGATAAGATCTATTTTGTGATATGGTAAATTGTTGTTTAGGAAAACCTCACTACACTAAATTTATCCTTTTCTTGAAGTATTCCAACATGTCTCTAACAAATGAATTGGATTAAATTTGTGTTGTGAGTTACTGTCTAGTTTTGCATACCACACATGATTTAGAATTGTTTCTAGTGTGACCAACAACTGCTTTTCATCAACAGTTAGTTCCTTCCCTTTCCAAACATAAAACCATAAAACCAAAAACATCAGAAAACACTAAACACAACGAAGTAGGAAGAGGTTACTTAGGCACATATAGTGCACCACACTTCAACAGTTTACTGACCCTGATTGACAATTAAATGAGCTCAATTTAGGAGACTAGGTTGAGACCAAACAAGTAGATCATGGTGTACTATAATGATATTCATTTGTTATCTACCAAAACCATATTATATCCTATCTATAAACCTTCAAATACATTAATATAAAAAATTAAGATACTAAATAGACAATTAAAAAAAAAATCAATCAAATTTATTTTAATGGAAAATATTGTAATTATAAATTATTAAATCTATATAATTTGAATATCATATAATTTTAAACTAAAACCTACCAAAATAAGATAGTAAACACTTACAAAAATGAGTTGGACAAGATCATACTCACTAACAAATGAAAAATATGTAAGAGAACATGGATTGAACCATGTGAATAACCACTCTAAAGGATTGCTCTAAACTACAACCTACCAAAATAAAAAATAGTAAATGTTTCATATTTCTTTGAAGAGGTAAGAAACTATATCCTTGAAATAGAAACTATATTTTTTAAACTTCAAGAGACACTATATCGTTGAAAATCCCTATATGAAAATAGGACCATAAAGCCGTATTTGATGAATTTCTCTAAACTACAATCTACCAAAATCAGAAATAGTAAATGTTTAAGATCTTTCTGAAGAGATGAGAAACTATACCCTTATTCCAAAGTGCTTTTAATTTTGACTAAACTTCATATAATCTTAATGATAATAATTTATTAGTACAGCCAAACTCAACTTAATCACCAATTTTTTTTTTATACATATTTAATGATTTAAAATTACAAATTTTCCAAATAATAATCAAATTGTAACCAAATCCAAAAAAATATCTAGAAATATTAATACTTCACGTTAACTTGAGCAACAAAATAGTTTGGAATTTAGCAGTCACTCAATAAACACATGCGTTTTGTCTGGGATTAACATTCAGAGGGAAGAAAAAATCCTTTCCATGAAAGATCTTGCACACTTGTAGATTTGTGTAGAGTTGAAATTGGACATAATTGTAGATTTGTGTAGAGTTGAAATTTGACATAACTGTAGATTTGTGTAGAGTTGAAATTAGTTTATTCCAGAAGAAGATGATGTGCAGTAATTTTTTTCAATTCAAATTATTTTTTTAATGATGTAGAGATGATGTGCAGTAGTTTTTTTAATTCAAATTAATTTATTTTTCTTTGTTTTAGATAGATATGTAGCTATATTTTTAGACATATTACAATATTTTTAGTCATGGTTTTCATATTATTGAAAAGAAATTAAAATTAGATAAAAAAATAACAACTATTTTACTCAATCATTACAATGAACAGATTACAACTTTTATAAAAGTAAAGTTCCGTTTATAAATGACAAAGATTTTACTTTTGCAATAGAGATAACCTCTCAAAAAATTATCATAGTTAAATTCTACCTTTGGAATAGAGATAATCTCTCAAAAAAATTATCATAAATGATTTTTCATAATCATTCACCTTTTCAGTCTGTCCTCACAAACTCTAGATACTGCCCTGCAGGTTACAATTTTACAAATAGACTTATATTTCGAAAGAAAATGTTCTGTGAAATGATCCCGCGTGATTATAAATATCAAATATCTTTAGCAGGAAAATTTATTTGCAGCCCACTCGAAAAATATAGCATGCTTAGACGTACCAAATATTTTGAATTTAAGGTTTTTGTGAATAGAGTATTATGTTTTTTTGACATGTAGAACGGAATGGGTCTAATTCCAATGAGAAACTGCAACAAGGTAGGACTGCGCTGAAGCTTTTCTCATGTTGATGTCGATTATGAAAAGTTACAGATATTAAAGTAACCGGATGGCGCATTAATAATATCTTCAAATGCTTCAAATGCTAACAGAAGTATGGTCATGAGTCTTCTTAATTAAATAACAAAGTTTACATGATACAGACTGCATTTGAATCATAACTTCATTAAAATTCAAAATCGAACACGTAAACTCGAGCCGAAGGAGAATTAAATTTGAAATCCTAACCAAATTTTAAAATGCGGCTTGGAAAACAATAAGAGCTGGAACATTAGAACCTGGAAATCTAATAAATCTTGCTATTAACAAATAAATCCTACCATTAATTCAGTAAATAAACTGAGAGAAAACGTTTTAGGAAAGGAAAATAGAAGAAGGAGTCTGATAACTTACACTTGATGCGGTGGGAGAATACTAAATAAATCCAAAAGTCTGTGTAGTGATTAAGAAGTTAGCAAAACACCAGTAATTCACAGAGTTGAATTATAAGCATATGCATTGCCGTGCTCGAATGCCACAACCATCAGCAAGAAGAGAACAAGAGACTGGTATCTGTATTTCCGAATACATTTCAGACTCGTATACATAAATCTTTTCTTCGCCCCTGTGCGAATGCCACAACCTTCAGCTAGAAGAGAACAAAACAAGAAAACATGAAGAGAACAATAGGTAAGAAAATTTATGGATTATTTCTAAAACTTATTAATAACTGTATTGAATCTAAATGTAGAAATTCTTTGAATCGTCTAACATTACAATCAATGGTTCATAATTGTACATCTGGCAATTTAGGAAAGTTGTTTTCAAATAATAACACTTTACAGCGTAATTAAATCTATATAGGAACAAAGATCGTAACACTTTTTACTTGTAAAATCAATAGTAATTTTTTTATTATACATGGTTTTTATTTTTTATTTTTAATTTTTTTAATTTTGAATAAATCTAACAGAAATTGTAAAAAAAAAAATTAAGAGTAAAATCAATAATTTTTTTTTTTTTTCTATTCAGAGTTTTGAGTGAATCACCACATCTTTCAAATTATGATATTTTTGTGGTTCCAAAATAATTTTCTTCTCCACAGTTCTTCCAGTATGTCTCTGTTGCAAATGTTCTCTCTTTTAATTAACATTTTTACTATGGATGGTTTTGAGTGAATCACCATACCTTTCAGCTTTTGACGTTCTGAATAGTTCTACTACTCCAAAGTATTTTGTTGTTGCACAATGCTCCTGGTATCTCTCTCTTGCAAATCACTTCCTTGAAATTTTGGGAAAAATAATAAAATAATAGATAAGTTTTACTATTTAAAAGAATTTATGAAATTAGATTTGGAAAAACCGATTGCTGCTCATTCTTTAATCTAAAAAAAGAAAAAAAAACACATGTTTTTTTTCCCACTTAATACAAACATCGGTGTGTTTGGTAGTAAAGAGCATTGATGCATTTACAAGTAAAGCACACCAAAATTTTTAGGGCGCTAAATATTTTCAACGCACCAACATGATAGATTTTATTTTATTTTATTTATTTATTATTAATTTTTTTGTACAAAATTCCGAAAATGACCTGATTAATATTTTAAAGCTATGGTGCATTTTTTATTTAAATACATATGTCCTGTAATAGTTATAAGAGCACCAACAGGGTAGAATTATTTTTTATTTTCAAAATTTCGGAAACAAGCACGTACCTCTGTTATTTTTATTCATATGCATCAGTATGGTTTTGTACAAGAGCACCGATATGATCACATATTTTATATTTTTGGAATGCCATAAACAAGTGCATGTATTATTTGAATTCCCAGTGTTGTTATGATTTAAACGCATTAGTGCATTTCCTCCTGATAAGTACACCGGTAGGGTTTAAAAGCTATTTGAAACTTTATTTTCACATAAAATGGCATATTCATCTCAAATTATCCTTTAGGGCACATCCACATGAATTACAGTGGTTCATAGTATACATCTTCCACTTAAAGTCACCTTATTCTTGAAAATGGTTTGAAAACTATATTGAAATTCAGATTTTGGTTATATGGTTCTCGAAATTAATTTTAGATATGTACACAAAATTTTATTTCTGATTTTGCTCAAATATAGGGAGAAAATATCAATAATATCAAATGGGCAATTATTCAAATTCCATCCTATTCCATATTGTTGATCAAAGTCCTTCGCGGAGTTCTCCTTGTCTATTTATAGTAAGTTCAAATTTGATTTATATTTCAATTATCTAATTGATTTTTTCTAATCCATGTCAATTTGAATAAAATTGTATCCAAATTTGCAAGATCCTAATTCAGAATCGAATTCAGATGCAAAAAATATTCCTCCATTTCAAAAACGTCAGAATCTCTTCTCAGGAGTAGCATATTGGAAGCAATTTGTAGATGAAAATGGACAACCTCTTCACCTTTCCAATAGGAACATGACATCTTCCAGCCACAATCATAGATCAACGATGGAAATAATTGTTTGGTATAATCTAATTACAACAAACCAATTGCATTGACGTGCTTACTAATATCATTGACGTGCTTACTAATATCATTTTTACTATGCATGTTTTTGAGTGAATCACCATACCTTTCAACTTTTGATCTTCTGAATAGTTCTATTCCTCCAAAGCATTTTGTTGTTGCACAATGCTCTTGGTATCTTTCTCTTGCAAATGACTCCCTTGAAATTTTAGGAAAAATAATAAAATAATGGATAACTTTTTACTATTTAAAATAATTTATTAAATTAGATTTCAAAAAACCAATTGTTGCTCATTCTTCAATTTAAAAAGAAAGAAAGAAAAAAACTCATGTTTTTTTTCCACTTAATACGAACATCAGTGTGTTCAATAGTAAAGAGCATCAATGCATTTACAAGTAAAGCACACCAAATTTTTTAGGGCGCCAATTATTTTAAATGCATCGACATGATAGATTTTATTTTATTTATTATTATTATTATTTTTATGAAATCATGAAAACGACGGGATTAATAATTTAAAGCTATGGTGATTTTTTTGGTTAAATACATTTGTCCTATAATTGTTATAAGAGCACCAACACGGTAGAATTATTTTTTATTTTCAAAATTCTAGAAACAAGTATGTACCAATGTTATTTTTATTTAAACGCATTAGTATGGTTTTGTGAAAGGGCACCGATATGATAACATATTTTATATTTTTGGAATGCCATAAACAAGTGAATGTATTATTTGAATTCCCCGGTGTTGTTATGATTTAAACGCATCAGTGCACTTCCTCCTGATAAGCACACCAGTAGGGATTAAAATCTATTTGAAATTTTATTTTCACATAAAATGACATACTTATCTCAAATTATGCTTTAGGACACATCCACATCAATTATAGTAGTTCATAACATACATTTTCTGCTTAAAGTCACCTTATTATTGAAAAATGGTTTGAAAACTATATTGAAATTCAGATTGTGGTGATATGGTTCTTGAAATTAATTTTAGATATGTACACAAAATTTTATTTTTGATTTTTCTTAAATACAAGGAGAAAATATCAATAATATCAAATGGGAAATTCTTCAAATTCTAGCTCGTTCCATATTTTTGATCAAATTCCTTCATGGAGTTCTCCCTGTCCATCTCTAGTAAGTTCAAATTTGATTTATATTTCAATTATCTAATTGATTTTTTTTAATCCATGTCAATTTGAATAAAAATGTATCCAAATTTTCAGGATCCTAATTCATAATCGAATTCAAATGCAAAAAACATTCCTCCATTTCAAAAAATTCAGAATCTCTTATCAGGAGTAGCATATTGCAAGCAGTTAGTAGATGAAAATGGACAACCTCTTCACCTTGCCAATAGGAACATGACATCTCCCAGCCACAATCCTAGATCAACGATGGAAATAATTGTTTGGTATAATGTAATTACAACAATCCAATTGCATTGACGTGCTTACTAATATCATTGATAATGTATTAATGGTGTTCAATATTTTTTGAAATTAAGATTCTAGTGATGATGAGAAACCCACCTACCATCTTCCGGTGCACCCCACTACAACGCCAAATTGAGAGAAGGTTGCATTGAGGAAGAATCAGAGAGGAAGAATAAAAATAATGGTTGAATCATTCACCTATTCAATTCCCACTACGTCCAGATCCACCAATTAGGAATGACTACAACAACAATAATTCTTCACTGCAAGTTGGTAACGAAGGCAATCAAATAGAGGTTGGTATGGAAGATTACTTACGGTATATGACTGACATGGAGGAAATGTTGTTAGATGCGTTCTAGAATGATGAGCTAGGGGATGATGCTCATATCACTGATATCTTATTCGAAAGCTTGAAAAATTCCTCTACAACAAATTTCTTTGGACTTGGTGGCAAGTCAAATTCTACTCAGCCGGGGACAATGATGTTTCTATATAGCTTGAAAGAAAATTTTGACATTTCTAATGCATGTTTCTTATAAATATTGAGGTAATTCACCTACATGATCGATCAAGTCCCTTATATTTTGAGAAATATTGTCACACAATCAACATTAAAAATGGTCGATTTTACGAACATTAAATATTGACATTGTATAATTATACTCCCCATCAATTGTAGGTTATTCAAAGATAAGGTTCTTCTGAGTGATAATGTCTTGCCAAGTGGATGTGAAGAGGCAAAGTAGTTGTTGAAAATGTTGGGTGTTGAGTACGTATCATATCATGCATGTCCAAATGATTGTATTATATATAAAGGATAATATGCATATAAAGAGATATGTCTGAAATGTTGGCATGAAAATTACTATAAATAAAAAAACCAAGTAAATCACACAATCCTTCTCATAAGATATTTAAGCACATGCCTATAATCCCAAGGATTCAAAGAATTTTTTTTGCAAAGAATTAGCTATGTTTCAAGGATGGCATGCCTCACACATAAGTGAGTTGGGAGTTATGTGAATTCCAACAAATTCAATAACCATGAAGCATATAAAGGATACATGGCCTGGAAAAATCAAGGATGAAGTACGAAGTCTACGATATGGTGTCAGCCCATATTCCCTCCAAAACACCAAATATTATGTTTTTCCTGTATTATTGATCAATAATAATATCCTCTCATGGTTTTCCATGAAGAATGAACATCTTATATTGTCTCTCATAGTCCCTGGTAGAAGGCAAATGAATTACACGGATGTTTAATTACAACCATTGATAGATGAATTGAAGGAGTTATGGGAAGGGATAAATGTGTACAATGTATCAAGGCCCATCGCAATAGATATGAGTTTTACATTATATGGTATATGTTCTTACACCATACATGGTTATATAGGGTTAGGAATTTTCTCTAGTAAATTAATTTTTTATTGATTTTTTTATATACATAATAATATTGTTTCACATATTAATTTAATTCGCTGCAATTGTTGTGATCTTCATGGTCACTAACGTGCTGACCTGTATAAAATAATTTTGCAGGTCTTGTAACAAAAGGGTATCGTGGATGTAAATTTTATGGACCTTCTTTGAAGGATAGGTGGTTCAACCACCTATAAAATTGAGTGTACGACTACTCCATAATATTCCTCCTAGAAGAACATTCTTATAGAAAAGCAACATATTATTTCAATGTAAAACCATAGAGAACTCAAAGGCCTACAATAATGACACCAACTAAATGGCTTAAAGCATATGAGAGAGAGAAGGAGAAGGGGTTTTCATAAATTTTTGATTCAAATGGGGAGCCTATGTTCAATTATCCATAATTCTTCGACACCTACGTTGAGAAATTTCCCATTGGGATGAAAAGGAAATAATATTTTATGAACTCCCATATTGGGAGAATATTAATATTTCCCAATTACTATATCCCCTACATATATTTGAAAAAACCATCTTATTTATGGAGGAAGATATCATCGAAAGAAAATGATACATTGGTTGTTAGGAGAGATATTATTTCTTCAAAAACTAAAAAGAAAAATTGGCCAAGACAAGAAACTAGAGGAGAGGTTGCTCCCTCTTGGTATTTAAAAGAAGGTGATTTCCCAAAGATTTTAAAGAAATATGATCTTTCTTTGTTAGAGGAAGTTGTAACGAGTGTGAGGGTGCTTTATTTATATGGGTCTTCACTATGACACTACTTCACTGTTGAAGACGGTTTTTTCGTGGTTGAAATCACATGACCATTTGAACCTTCTAAGGGTACGTATGTTAAAAATATGATTTTATTATTATTATTTTTTGCTTTTTATGAAATGGGATATTTTATAATTATTTTTTGTATAATGTACTATTTATTGTGCAGTGTCACTATCCTTTGTTTGTTTATGGGTGTGTGAATTATGACTTCCCCGAAGACCTACAACGTGCCATATCTAAATTATCTTCATTTGTACATTCGATCACATCAAAGGATATTCATATGGGTAGGATTCCACAGTGGCGTTAAGGGATAACTGAGATTATATGTATGTTTGAGAAGGAACTATCAATGAGTTTCATGGGCATGTAGGTTCATCTTCTTATTCACCTACTAGATGAGGTTGAGTTAGTTGGTGTGGTTTTTTTTCATTGGATGCTCATCTTAGAGAGGTACATGAATAAATTGAAAGGTTTTTTTCGAAAAAGGGAAAAACCCAAGGGGTCTATGGAAGAGGGGTATATATCATATGAGTCTTTCTATTATGCCCATAATTACATCAAGAAAATCGACAACACATTAGGTGTAGAAATTTGGGATGATGAAAGGGATAAATACAAAAGAGAAGGGGATCTTCTTGAAACTAATGGAAAGAGGAGCATGATAAAGAGTAAGTGCCTTATCATTTGTCAAATTTTTACACAGTAAATATTCACACTGAACTTCATATTAATGCATAGTTTGATATCATACGTACTATATATGTTGGTTTTATTTCATCAATGAATTCAAAAATTAAATCGATCAACAAATTCATTATTTGCAATATGGCAGCAACACAACCGTTGGTCGCATTGTACGAGCATAATAGGAGGAAATGGTTCAGTGAAGAGAAATAATTAAAACAACTGAATGGTAGAAGTGTGGCTTATTCTTATCATTTAAAATAAAATATGCCAATGAAATTCCCTAATAGTTGGGTTACGGATCAAGTTAGAGAGAAATACGGTGCATCTGGTCGTTACCCGCATGATGAAGAGGATGTACTAAACATAGGAATTGGGTGCAATAAATTGGTAATAATATCTTTCTGTACATTTTTAACATTATACTGCACCTTTGAATTGTACCATCTATATATTTTACATTTTTAATTATGTTCAGGTTATTAGACACATGACATTGTGATTTTTTCACTTTTTTGTAGGTGCATTTGTTCCCATCTATGTGAGCATATGGAAATCATTTTCACATGGAGGATGTCGATGATGGATGCATGATACAAGACAATGGGGTGGAAGTCAAGTTCGACCAATCTAGTCAAGCTAGCCACCACGATCAAAAGCTAATGCAAGGGACATTATGTTACAATGAAAAGATACAAGAGATCATTTAAGTGGACTTCTCTCCATTTCAATGTGTTATTTTTAGGTGCAAGTGGTGGGACACCTTTGATCAGATTAATGTAAAGGACTATCGTGATAGTGGGATGATATCTATCAACTCTAGAAAGATGTGGCATGAAGCTAGGGAGCCTAATTTTTTCCCAAAACACTGTAACTGAGTGCTTTTTTACCCATATGTGTTGGATAGGGATTGATGGTTTGTATTAAGACACAACCCTAAATCAAAACATATTTTTGAGAAAAAAATGTTATCATGTCAAGTGAGGAAGATAATAAAGGTGATGACAACAGAGAGTGATATGTACTTATATTATTTTATTTTTTTATAATATTGTTGTTTGTTTTTTGTTTTCTTTATTTCTCTAATTATATATTTTTTTATTCGTATTGTTGGAAATTTATATAATTGATAATATTCAAAAACATTTTTACACATTTTTTTGTGGTGGAAACATTTTTACACGTAAAACTAAGTATTTCCAATTGTGTACAATATCTATAATAATAAGGATTCAAGGTCACAATCTTCTCAGATAGGAAAATGAGAAGAATATAACCAAAATAGTGAATTAAGAAACAACATTGAAGAAAATTTATTCTCATTTAGATACTTATTGGTTTATTAATCAGTTCACATGTTTTTTCTTCTTATTTAGTTCAAAATCAATATAAATCATGTAGTGATAACTCTATGAGGTCTTTAACATTTAAAAAATAGTGTATTAATATGTAGGATTACATTCTTGGCATGTGAGGTAAATTCATGTTTACTATATTTAAATTCTAGTTACAACATTATGTAAACTAAAAGGAGTCTTATGCATGTATTTATTACATTTTTATGGACCATAAGAGAAACAAATGTGCGTACATGGATGTATGAGAGGCTTTAAATTTTTCTTCATGGATAATGGAACAATTTTGAATTTTATTTTCAATGGTAATTATAAATAAAATTTGAATTAATAAATATTTTATGGCTAAGAATTAAATGATAAATAATGTGATGGTGATTAAGAGACATTTGTTTGACTTTCTAATAGATTTGGTGATGCATTTTTTTTCTTATTTATATTATGTAAAATAAATATCTATTTTTTGTATTTATAAGTAAATTATTTAAAGTAGATATGTCTTTATCATTGTGACTATGATGTAATATTAGCTAGGAGAAATGTGAAAACATGAATTTTAGTGACTATATCATGATAAGTATGTGGAAAAAATAATATTTCTTGAGTTGTTCATTAAGAAATAATCAAATATATTATTTGTCAAAAGTATAAATCTAATATAGTATGATTTTTGTATTATTTAATTCATTTTTTTAATTAAAAAAAGTTAAAATTTTAACCAATACAATAGCAAAAAAAGAACCAAAATAGCACCAAAATATTATATCTTTATCACTAGAAAAAAGTTCACTTGCCTCTTTAATGGAGAACTTCCAATAGAGAAAATCTCCAACTACAAGTAACTTCACAAGCTGTATTTTACGTTTCTTGATCCTCATCTTTAGAGAGAGAAAATTCTAATTTATGTTGATAAGAGTTGTTATGAATATTTAATTTAAATTGTTTAAAAATCACATAACTTTAGTGATAAATTAAATTTTTTTAAGTTATATTAAATATAAATTATAAAAATATACGATTTAAGTTTTTTAAATTTAACAATAGATGGAATTTTATAAACCAATATAGATCCATCTTATCAATGGATATACTAAGAGTCGAGAGGGATCAAATATTTTCTAGGTGTGGTTCACAGACACTGGGTGGCCACTACATCCACGGGAAAATCTAGGAAGATCAAATTGAAGGGATCTACCCATCGGCACAACAAGTAGGCCCTAACTCCAAGGGCGTCAAGGATATTTGACCTTATAACCTCGCAATTGGTGAAGCACTTGGTAATGGGAACTCAACCAACTGAGCTATCCATTGGGGCTCAGAGGGGGATCGAATCTCCTTGTATGAAAATCTCTTTTTAGAATGTAAAACTTGAAAAAATATGTACATGTCAAAATATTTAATCTCTTTAAGTGATTGATAAATCTGTGATTAATATGGATCTATAGTAAACAATTTCTAGATATCTATATATAGATCGACTATAGTGTAATTTTTCATTGGTTAAATTTTATTTTTGAATACTTTATTATTATTAATACTTAATATTAAAATTGAATGAGTTACACATTTTCGTTCTATTAAGAACTAACTAAATTATTTTACCTTTAATTATTTTTTCCTTGAGAGTATTGACATATTTTACTAATTAGGTTAGAATGAATATGAATGAACTATCTAAGAAATAAAAAAATATTTATTGTAATTTTACAATCATAGTTTCAACCATACTAAACTTTGTAATTTAAAAAAAATATCTTTGCATTTTTTTTAAAAAGTAAGTCTTTTTGCATGCAATTTCATATATAAAATTTTTATATAAGTTCACCAATACATAATCGATAATAAATATTATTTCATAAAAATAAACATCATGATGATAACCATCTAACAAACATAAACATCATCTAAGATACACATTCAAATTCACTATCATCATCTAATTATCTACGCCTCTAATACATATAAATCCAATAATCTAACATGGCATCATCATCATGATCACATCTAACAAGACCTAACAAGATACACATTAAAACCAACATAAAAATAACTAAATAAACATGAAAAAAAAATGAACCATATATATATATATATATATATATAACAATTGCTATCAAATATCTAATACAACAAGCGTAGTAGTGAGAGGCTGGTCAACAACAAAAGAAAATCGATGGTTAAGAACTACCTCAATTATCAAACTCTAAGGTGGAGGAGGAGGTGGCTGGTCTACTCTCGAGAGAGAAACATGAGGCACATCCTCTAGCTATGGCATGTGATAGTTAGGTGAATGATGAGGAGATGTACTACCAGAAGGATCATTGACACCCTGACTATGATACGATGGGGTAGTACTACCAAAATCATGATCACCACCCTCATCATCACAATTTGACAGAGAAGCATTGCTTGAAGGCGCATTTTACGTATATGGTGTTGGATGCCCTGGATCCCTCCTCGTAGCCAGTATCCTAATAGCTTCGATGATATGGTGCATAAGAGTCATCATCTCGAGTGGACAGTCCCTCAAGATATCTGCAAACCTAAGATCTACACTAATGTCTCAATCCATCGTAGGGAAGACTCCCTCCACAACCAAAACTCGAAATATATCGCAATAGTCCATCCTAAATCTTAGACCGTCCCTACGAGCCTTGATGTACATGCCCCCCTAAGGATGTTCCTCACCCTCTTGGGGCTCGCCCATCTCCTCATCTGCTCCATCCGATGGGGGAGGAGGCATGTCCCCAAGGAATGTGTCGACGAATAAAAAATATATAGTACACAATAATAATTAGTTAATTTCATTAAACAATTTAACAAAATAAGTTAAATAATGTGTTAGAATAATTTATATTCTAATTAATTAAGACAATAAAATGAAACTAGATTAATATAAAGAAAACAAGAATATTACCTCTATTATCTGCAAGATCATTAAGTGTGAAGAGGATGTTGGGACATTGTCTCCAATCAATACCTGTGTATGGAAATGACAACAAGATAAATAAATGGTCCTCCTCACTGGACAATAGTGCTAGTTCCCGAGAGAAAACCCTAGCAATATAGTTTGGCAAGCCCCTCTTGGGCATCATCTAGCCCCACATGTGCATCTGCACCTCGGTTATCAGCCTAGGAGGGCAAAGGTAAAATGTAGGCCTTATCTCTAGAAATCACTCAAGAAATAAAAAATCTCTAAAGTGAAAGGTAAGATCGTCCTCCCATATATCATTACACGAATTCTATGTAAAGCCCTACAAATCTGCCTTAAAAAAATGGCATACCATCTGATACATCATGGCGCCTAAATGAAAGAATAAACATAGTACAAAAGAGGGAAAATGATGTGCTTCCTGTCACTAATATAGTGTGCAATTGTGGTCACTAATAATGAGAGTCACCAAACCTTTTGTGCAACAAAATAAGGAATCTGTAGTTTTCCACCACGCACCTGAAAAATATACTAGACATACTACATGATCCCCAACATATCTCTGAGAGTAGAAAAGTTGACTCCATGCTGCAACCCCATGGGGAACATTATGGAAGTGGGTAAAATACTCCCCTCTCTTGGATATGCTAGTGATAAAATATATGTCCTCCTCAGAGGGCTTATACCACGTCTCAGGATTGACACAAAAAACATGTTCCTGGACACTCCACTGACGGATCAGTTATGCCAACAAGATAGAGTGTGCCTTCAAGGATGAATCCTCCTCATAGTACTTAATGAGGCCTATATTCCTCAAGAGCACTCGGTTCGTTGTGTTAATAGGGTGAGGGTATAAATCCCTCTCCCTCTCTCGTGCCTCCCTTTGTTGACATCTCTGCTACAAGATTGAAATATAAAATACATCATCCTAATACATAGAACATAATTTTTTTTATTAAATGAAAAATGTATATATAAGTATGGGAACATAACTTTCAATTTAAAAAAAAAACTCACTATGGTATAAAAAACAACGGCACCGGAGACAGTGCATACATATGTATGACACACCACTTTTGGTTCAAATATATATATTTTCATCGCAGTGCATCTCAAACATATGCACTGATGCACACATATAAAATTTTGACACTAATACAGAATGTTCAAGTTATCAAACACATCAAGGTATATTTTTTAATATTATGTGTGTGGTGTGTTTGGTAAATATAAAGGCACCGAATGTAACCTAAAAATGTGCATACCGACGTACAAATTAAAGTTTTTCCCAATGCGTTTTCATTTAGGAATTTCACAGGAAAAATAGCGGCATGTTATGTTCATGCAACAAACTAGGATGAACCCTATAAATTTATAGGGTGCATCGCTATCAATGCGAATCGAAGTTGTCGAATGCACCGCAAAAGTTTTTTATTTTTCCAAAAAAAATGTATTTTTTGACCTATTTTACAATTCTAATCCACTAAAATATTAAATTTGAGAGAAACATAGACATTACTTTGACATTTGGTCATCGAGGAGGAATTCTTGACACGTAATTGAGAAAAATAAAGTTTCACCACCATTTGAGAAAATTGGAAAGCCACGCAGTTAGCACGGTATGGTCAAAGGATGGTGAGCAAGAGAAGCACCGAATTCATTACGCTTGCATGAGGAAAGAGTGGAACTTGTGCTTCAGAGTCCTATAACAACGTATGTGTTAAAAATTAAATTTACAAATGATATATATTTTAACCCTCTTTCGGTTCATTATTATAACCACACTAGTGCGTCAAATATCCAAGAGCACCACCTTTTTTTTTTAATTAAAAACCATATAACAGTGCTCTTGATAAGACGCACCACGGTTTTCAAATACATGTACCACACCGGTGCTTTTTTCTACTATAGCACCACATTTAAAAAAAATTAAAAACCACTTACTAGCTCTCTTTTGAAGACACATCAGAGCATTTTAATACGTGAACAACACTGATGCACTTTTGAAGATGCATCAGGGAATTTTAATACATGAACAACATTTTTTTAAAATTAAAAACCCTATAGTGGTGCTCTTGTTAAGACACACTGGGGAATTTTAAATAATTGATAGCTCCGATGCTCCATGGGAATATAGCACTACATTTTCAAAATCCCCTAGTGATGTTATTGCTAAGAAGTACAAGGGTGTTTTAATACATGAACAACTCCGGTGCTTCATTGGAATATAGCACCACATTTTTTTGAAAATTAAAAACCATAGCATTGCTCCTTCTAAGTATGCCCCAAGGAATTTTACTATAAGAAGGGCATCGGTGTTGTGGGTGGATATAACACGAACAATTTTTAAAATTAACCTTTATTTGGTTCTATCTATTATTCAAGCATTAGTGTGTGGTATACTGTGCACACACTGAGGTGTTATAGTACTCTTTTAGCATAGAGTAAACATCATAGTATAGCATGTGACTGGGTAAAATTAATTTTACGACTGAAAATTTTATAATTTTAACCCTTTTCAGGTACTATCGAGTAGTATACACACCGATGCTCTTTTAAAATAAATATGCCACGGTGCACCATGTTATATTCGAAAATGATGCTTATATGTAAAGTAAAACACAGATGCATTTGTATGTTGTAGACGCACCGTATAAAAACATTTACTAAAACATTCGCTCGCCCACCTCCATTAGTGACCTCTGGTACAAACATTTTTTTGGGTTATTTTTATAGGGGCTTCTGCAAAAACCTCCGCTAGAAGGTATTTTCCTTGTAGTGTAAATCTCTAACAATATTTGTTGGAGACTATTAATGTTAGGGTTGAATGTAATACAATAGAAGTTAATATGCATAAACCTACCTCTGTGATGATTTATTTTGCTGCCATGATACGACATAAAATTTGAGGATGAATTTTTTTTAATAGATACAAACACATGGAACAAGTTGAAAACACACTAGAATAGAAACTAGAAGAGGATAGATATGCGTAAGGCTGCAATAGGGGGCCAAAGAATAAAACTACTAGCTTGTACAAGAACTCAAACCAAGAATGCATCAAGCTCTGTCAAAGTCAAAGCTTTGAACATTATTTGTTAGTCTAAGATGGTTACTCAAACCTAGGGACTTGATAAACCTAGAAAGCTAGTAGTTGAAATTGTCATAGATTGGCCTTGCACTCCATAACCATACTAAACCTAGATAGATAGTGACTAAAGTCTGATATTTTTAAAGAGTGGATGTCAATTACACATATAATTTTTGGAACAATTTTTAAGGAAACGTATTTTATTGACTGATAGCATTCTAAGATTTTCATAGAATGGAGATGGTACGGAATGCTTGATTCTATTTCTATAAATGAAATGTGCAATCATACGTTCATATTTTAGAGTGTTCTTAAATCACGTTCCAACCTAGAATTAGGAAGGTAGGCCCCTTTTCATTGTTTCTTTAACATTGAAGTTGGGGAAGGCTAAGGTCATTTTCCCTTGGAGTAAGTCCTTTCTTATTGTTTGTGGAACTATTCTTATGCCCATCATCTTTCTCCCAAATTACAAAAAAAAAAAAAAACCAAAATAACCCCATTCTTGTAATTGTAACATGAGATTCGGGTAACCTAGTGACTACGTCTGGTTAGACAAGGGGGTGTGTTACATTTAGGATATGAAAAATCGCTCAAATTTTATATTCCATATTACTCCAAACCATTTTAGTCTTTGAGTACCTGATTTCTTATTATATATTTAAAGGGGTAAGATTCAAAATGTTCAAGAAGTTTTTAATGAAGGAGTTAATAGTTACTCTATGAATGTTGTTGATAAAGTTATATATGAATGGAAAAATTGTCATTGAGCCGGATATATAAATATAGAATGTTTTGATCTCCATCCTTGTCTTCATTGTGGGAAGATAAATTATCTTTTAGATAGATGTCAAAAGAAGAAAGCTAAAAAAAACAAGTACTTAGTATTGTTGGATGAGCTCTTGAAAATGAAATTTAGACGTCTATATTTTGCCTAAGTCATATTTTTGAGTTCAAACATACGTAATAAAATCATAATTTCTAGGAGATGTTTTATAATATATGGTTATGGATGTTTCCAATTTTTTTAAAATAAGGTTATAGATGATTATTTTTGGGATGAATAATGTCCAATTATGGATGTATTATTGAGTTTATGATTGAATTGATCACTCCAAAATATTGTATTTCATCTTTTGGGAAGGTTACATTACTATTTTATCCATAAATAAAATGATATCTCACCTTATGTTTGACATCATAGAAAATATTTATGTTGAAGAGACTAGTGATGATTGTTAGAATTCAAGTTTTGAAATTCATTCCTTTTTCAAAAAAAAAAAAAAAAAAAATGTAGCAACAACAAAGTTGCAAAAGATTCGATCATTTTTTTATGAATTATTTATCTTTTGAAGTTGGGAATTTTTGAGTTTTTTTCCACTTGTGATATTTTGTGATACATTCATTGATTGCTTAAGCTTTATCTTTGCATGATGATTAATTTGGAATTTGAGTAATTCGAGTGGGACACCTAGTTTACTACACAACAGTTATTTGGTAGAATTCTAGTCTTGTGAAATAATACACACAAGTTTAAATTGATGATTGGTATGTTGATTGGAACTTATTTTGGTGCCATTTTTTGGAGTACTTTCTTGGAAATTTTTCTCATTTCATGCTCATTATACCTAGAAAAAGATATCTATGTTTATGTATGTTTTTGCTTGGAATTTGATTGGATGATTAGGAATTTTTATGGATGTGTGATAATCATAACAAATACCTTTTGATAATTTTCTCATCGAATATTCAAGTTCACATCAATAATTGTTACAAGAATCTTGCTCACATGTTTGGAAAGTGGTAGTTTTAGAGTGAATTATTTTTTTACATCTAGATTTGACAATTTTTTAAACAAATCTTCATGAAAACTAAGACTAGGAATTTAGATTGAATACATGGTGATGATACCATTTTATGCACAAGTTCTTATTTCCTTCCTGGTATAATTTTTTAGACTTATGATTAAGCGTGGATTATTATCATGTGTCTCCTTATACATAATTAAATCGTATATCACCTCTTTATATATTTTACATCTCATTCATAGGATATAGTTTTTATTCTATGTACTAGATCCTATTTTTCATCTTCACAGTCTTATCTATTGAGGTGTTGGTGTGAGAGAAAATGTAGTTCAAGATATAGTTACACCAATACTATTATATAGTTGTATATTTGTTGTGAATGTAATACTATATTTGTCTTATTCCTTTTATACCATCTTCTTATGTTTTCATGAATGCAATTTTGTTTGTTATATTCTTTTAGATAATATGCAAGAGGGTGATTTATTAATACATAAGAATTTGATAGTGAATCAGATAAAGTAAATCCAAATTAAAAATATCAATGAAAATAACTAGCAACACTCACTCTCAATAGAATATAAACAAAGGTAAAACACTCCATTTATAATTTTTACTCTACAAAAAGCATAATGAATGTGAGGTTGGTAAAAAGTGGAGAAGCATAAAAGACATAACCATATTTATATCCTCATTACTAGGGAAATATATAAATAATCTATGCAAATATTGTCATTTTAAATTCCAAGGAAGAATAAAAAAAATTCCTGGAACTAGAGATTGAAGAATACTTATAAGATATGATATTATAAAGAAATCAATGACTACAAAAAATTTCCAAAATTACAAGAATTTTTCAGATTAGTGAAAAATAAATTATATGACATAGAACTACCAATGATTGATGTGGAAGAAACACAAACATGTATTGATAGATAATCAATTATAGTAGAAAGAAAATGCAATTCTAAGAAATTCCTATTACTGATTTTCATATTATGTAAAAGACTCAACTACAAAGCATTAAGAATAACCTTTTGATAAAGGGGTATTATGTTGTTGCTCTAATGGGGATATATAAGGGGTCACATGAATATTGAAATAGTAGGTGAGGTTGGTAGTGGGCCCACATTATGAATCATTTTGAACAAGTATATACAAAGATTGATAGAGATATTATTTTACACATTAACTTATGGTATATTAAATATTTATTTGGGTTAATTGGAGTTACCTTCTTAATGTGTATGAAATTTTTGTATAACTTATCATAATAAAACTTTTTAGAGCTATGCTCCATGTGCATACTTAAAATACATTAAGTGTAATTAAGTTTATCATGTTTTACTTTGAGTTTTATTCATAACAAGATTGAAAATATTGAAGGTCAATATTTTGTAATTAATCTATTATATATTACAATTTATATGCAAACACAAATAACTTTTCTATAGAATTATTATGAAGTTATCTATATATATATATATATATATAATTTTCTAAAAAAATTTATTCGAGACTTAAAAATTCCTTTAATAACATATTTTATATCTCCATTCAAAATAATGTGGTCTTTATTCCTTATGTTTGATGCAAAATCATTTGTATCAATAATTAAAAAAATTAAAAAAATGGAAAAAATACATGTTATACATAATACTATCCATTTCTCTTCTTTGTTACTACTTGATTATGTTAAAGTTTATGTACAAATCTACTTTTGCTAAAACAATCAATTGCCTTTTTGAAATCATAAAAATATAGCATGCCAATTTGCACTGAAAAATGAAATACAATCAATTCCAATAAAATTATTTCATTAACAAATTTAGTTAAATAAATGAAAAGTATAACTCATAATAAATTCTCATATCTTAAATTAATCACTTATCATCACCATCCTTAGAAAACCCTTTGAGTATAGAGTAACTTCTAAGATTAATTAATCACTTATCATCACCATCCTTAGAAAACCCTTTGAGTATAGAGTAACTTCTAAGATGATGAAAAGAGTTTACAATATGTCTGATTACATTATATTAGAAACCCATAATAAGGTAAGATAATCTAATAATATAGATTGCAAATGAATGATGTTATTCATATTATATGTTCACTATTTAATTGCATGATTTCCATTGTAAAAGTGACATACAAAATATATTAAAAATTTTCGTCAACATGTATTCTTTCTCCAAATTTATCTCATAATGTGTAGAAATATTAAAATTTATAATTTTAAAAAACATGAAATATTTAAAGATATATAAATTCCTAAATGAACATTAATAATATCAATGAAGAGATGAAATTTAAACCTCTTTATCTTTGAATATTTTGATTTAATTTAATAATATTTAATCTTAAATATTTTGATTTAATTTAATAATATTTAATCTTAAATCAGCATCTACCTATATTCATTTCAACAACATTTATTAAAAGTAAAATAAAAAGTTAAAACCTCAATATAATTAATTATTATGGACAATTCAATATTTTATTAAAAAAAAAATGAAGTTAGAATTAAAACACACTCTATGCTTTTGATTGTCACCCTATTTGCATATCTATGGTTAAACAAACAAACTATGTAAATGGAAAGATTGGGTTTTTGAAAGGATATGTAAATGGTAATATTTTAAATGAATAAATAAACCATATATTAATATTTTAAAAGAAATTTTTAATACATTTTCTCTCAAGGATACTTGTGGACAATAAGGGATTATACTTCTATTATTAAACACAATTAATTATTTTAATTCTCTGAAAACTTAGATGCCAAAGCAAAAATGTCAAAAGTTAAGGATAATACCCTAAATTGAAGCAAAGTGTTCATTCGGGCAATACAATTTTTAGTTATATGTAAGAATCCTATTAGTTATGACCATGGAGAGGGGGTTTGGAAGTGTAAAATAATTAAAGGTTTTATAAAGAAAGTTTAAAAAATACATGGCATGGAAAACACATGTAACATGGTCATGACTTGGATTTGAAAAAAAAAACAATAAAGTTCAGAAAATAAAGTTCAGTTTTATGAATAAAGTTTAGAAAATATATGTAACTACCTTGAAAGAAAAAACTTTATTTGAACTTTCATAAATAAAGTTCAGAAAATATATGTAACACCGAGGTACCTTTTTATTTTCATACTTTGAAGGAATACAATGGAAGATGCCATGGAGTACTTTGTCTCTAATAAGATAAGGATTTAATGAGAGTAAATGAATGAAGCATCCAATCTATAAATGCTTAGTGTAATATTATTTTGTTATATGAATGAGATTTTGAAGGTTTATATATATATATATATATTAAATTTTATTATTTATATTATTTATTGTTAAAAACTAATAATTTTCGATGATGCTTTTTCATTTGTTTTATGAACCTTCCACATGAAAACCAAAGAAAACACCCCTCTATGATATAAAATGACCTATTCAAATGTGTTTATATGCCCTTTATAGAGTGAATATTTTTTTTTAATAATTATGTTTTTAATTATTACAATTATTTATAATAATTATACAAATTTAATTATTTGTATAATTTATTATATAAACAAGGGTTTTTAAGTTTGGTTTTGATATTGCATTCATAGAAATTAGAGTGGAAGTTTTTATTTTTCCTTTATTGTCATTTTAATAAATTTTGTATTAAATTATAAACTATTTTTTTAAGTAATATTTGTCTAAAAAGCATATTAAATATTTGAATGAATGTTTTAAACTCGAGTAATAATTTGTAAATGAATATTGAGATCTTATAGTTTTGTTCTAGTCTTGTACTTTTTCTCAAAACATTTTTTTGAATTATTTTTCTTATGAATGAGGGTGTTGAGAGGAGGTGACTATTATGATTCTAACATATGATTTATGGGATTCATTTTAGTTTTTGCTTCAAATGTTATTTTTTCCTAATTTTGAGGGCATTTTCACTTAAGGGATCATTTATAGTAGTATGTTAATGTTCCTCCTTTTCCCTATCAAAATTCTTCACTTCCTCATGCTTAATCTAACCATTTTCCTCCGCTTTAGAATATCGGATTTCCCTGTCTTTATTCTCAACTCTTTACTCCTCCTCATTCAAGACTAAACCAATTTTAAGTAGAAGGGGATATGGACTAGTTGAATTGGTGTAGATCTCTTTCTTCTTCTTCTTTTTCAACATATGTGGGTTGGGATTTTCTAGGTTGTGTTATAATCAAGTACATTATTCATTGTTACAATTTTTTGCAAAGCAATTATATTCATGGTATTTTTGAATGAGAGATGTTCAAGGCCCATCCATTGAAGATTGCACCATTTGTCCAAGTTCAGTTATATAACTCTGGAAGTCCCTTATTCAAGTATATCTCAATGTATATTATTGCTCAATTGTGTTGATTTGGATTTAGATTTTCCTTATGGAAGTATTTCCATATGTTGTTTCTAATAAACTAGTAAATCAAATCATCCCAAAATATTAACATTAATTGCAGAAAATGTACCCAAACTAGGATTATTTTTTGGATTTCCTCTTCCAAATTGAAGTATGGGGTCCAATATTTCATATACAATCCTCTAAGACCCTTAAAATATGGAATATTTTTAAAAACTAGACCAATATCTTCCTTGAGTTGTAATAGATGGGTAATATATCCTCTACCATAAAGGAGGTATGACATCATTCCAATTACGAGAAGTCCTTAGCAATCATATAACCATTACTTGAGAGCTCAATGGTTTGGAAAAAGCCCCATAAATTTCCCAATGAGAGTTTGTTCCACAAAGAAGTCAGTTTTCTTAGGAGTTAAGTTTGTAATTTGAATATTTGGAATATTATTATGATAGATCTATTTCCATTGATTCGTGCACTTTTTTTCAACTTTGTCATTCTTACAAAAGTGGTTCAAAGGAAATGATTTCCATTTCAAATGTCTTCTCTTGTATACTCGTTGATGAACTAAAAGCTCCTATATCATGTGTTATTTGTCTAAAATTTATCTCAATAATTTTCTTTGAACTTTTATAGTAATTAAGATAAAATCCCTAATTACAATTAGAAAATTTTCATTTCTCTTAATACAATTTCTCACTCGTAAATAATTATTTCATAAATAATCTTGATTAAATTATTGTTCTCAAAGAAGGTTCCTTCCACTTCTTAAGTGACTCTTATTGTAATAAAATATAAAAGAAGTTAATCTTATCATTATATTAAAGTAATTTGTAAGAGGTAAAGATTGGAGCACTTTATTTATGTTGACACCTTACCTTGCTCTTTCACAGGTTATAATAGGGGGTTTTATACAAGTTATCCATTTCATAGAGTGGCACCTTCTTGCTACATAATTTTTAATTGTAGGAACTCCATCCTATATATCCCTACCCAACGGGAAAGCCTAACCCATCACTGTTATACTGGATTATTTCATAATGAAGAAACATATGTAGTTACTCTTCCAAGGTTCCATATAGGTGACTAGAAGTGGGAAGTTATTGTAGTACCTCAAGTAGATAGTGAATCTTGGTCTCATCTCCCTTGGAGGTTTCCCATCTTTGTGAGGGAGATTACACCTTCGATGTGTGTTTCCTAAAAGTTATTATAAAAACTTATTGCATGTTTATTGGTTGAACTTCGAATTTCATCATTCAAATCTAACCATTGAAAGGATATCTTTTAGCTTCTAATTGTTTCAACCTCGTGTTAACAAGACCTTGGGCTTAATTCTAGAAGAGTGTGTTTACTTGGTTAGATCTTAGAGATCCTTTTATAGGAGTGTGTTGATTGTAATTTCTTAACCCATTAGAAGCCCTTAGGTATTTTATTCATTTTTAACTAGAATCCATGCTAGATATTCCTCGGGATATCAACTAAGGAACCTCTTCCTAAGGAAATCCTTTTTCTTTTCATCTATTTGGAAATTTTGGTACCTCTATTATGGTTACTTTGAATCTCACTCAATTCAATATAGGGATGCCATTTTGGTCTTTCTCCACTCCTAATTTTTTTAACTCTCCCAATTCATCCCATTCAAAACTATATGTTAAGAGAGTCAAACCATTTTGGACCATTTTCTTTCTTTAGAAATGAATCCCTCCTATATCATCTAGTGAAAGTGTAACTCCTAGTAACTAGAATTATAAAATGGATAGGAAAAAGAAATAATAGGCAATGGAAATGAAGGTAAGGAGGTAGGATACTAGTGAATGAGGATGCTTATGGGGGCATTGATCCCTTCAAAAAACCTAGAAGAACAAGATATAGGCCTAAATTTTCTTGTAATATTTTCAAGGGAGATCATATTACTTACATATTCCCTTTCATTGTATAGGCACAAAGAGTATGGTTCTTGCATCAATAGTTATCTTCTACTGAACAATCTACAATTTTTCAACAGCCTCTTCTTGTTCAACAACTAGTTGACGAATTTATTGAGCCAATGTAATATTTTCTAGATCCAACTCTTCTCTTGAAGAGTTAAGTGATTTCTAACCATGTACTCTTTACCTCCAGTTGAAATTTTTTTGGACATTAGGGCATACTACACACTTTGAATGTACACACTCCAAGCTCTAGGATTTTTTTTCCTTCTAATTCTTATACATTTGGTTATTAATTCTTATTTTTCCTCTCTAAATCTAATCCCTGTAGTCATGAATCCTTGATTTTTCCTTTTGATTCTGATTTCTTTGGTCATGAATATTAGTTTTACCTCATGATGTTGATCCCTCTAGTTATGGATTTTTAGATTTAGATTCTAAGTTTGTCCCCTCTAGCTATAGATCCTCATATTTTCCTTGATCTGTTTGTTCATGGATCCTTATTTTTTCCTTTCACATCTAAGCATTATGGTCATGGATTGTTATTTTTTCTAATTCTAATCCATTTAATCATGGATCCTCAGTTCCCCCTTCTACTATTGATCCCTTTGGTCATGGATCTTGAGATCTTCCTTCTAATTTTGTTCCCTTTAGCTATGGATCATTGAATTTTCTTTCTAATTTTTATTCCTTTGGTTATGGATCCTTATATTCCTTACAATTTTCACACCCTTAGCTATGGATCCTTATCATTACCTTTTGAGTTTTATCCCTCTAGTTATGGATCCATGGATTTTATTTTTAAATGTAAGGCCTTTGGTTGTAGATCCTCAAGTGTACTCCCTAAGTTAGATATCTTTGATGGTAGATCCTTAGGAATTGGTGTCTTTGAATATTGTTTCTTTAATAGTAGATCCTCATACCTTGGTGTCATTGAGGTTGGTCCTGTAGGCTCCATATTTTATTTCAACTTTGATATCCCTCTTGAGTTTGATATCTCTATTTGGAAATCCTTCAAAGATGGAATTATTGAGCCCTCACTAGTGGATTATACCATTGATATGGTATTGTTGAATATTTGAAGATTGATAATATTTTTGGTGCTATAAATTTCAATAGAAATATTATATTGGAAATTTGAGATATGGCATTGTTGTTGTTGTTTCTTGTGTATGGAAGTATGAGTTAGATTCTTTGTTTCTTATGTATCATCCTTTGTACATTATTTCAATTGGTTAGGTATATTATTTAACTTGCATATAAATTTATGATTCCCCTTTATTGTGATTAATTTAAGCCTTTTTCCACATGAATTCACCTTATGGTCAACCCCATTAGATTTTCATGCATTTGTATTTCATGTTTTCATTTTTCTCTAGCATGATGGTATAACCTACTTAACATGGGACATTATAGTATACATCCTTGTTCCATTCTAGTTCCCATGCAATGTCTTACATGTAGGCCCAACATTATTCTTATATTTACCATGACATTGAGAATAATCCACATGTCTCTAATTCTCATCTATTTCTATCCATTTTTTAATGGGATCTCATATTTTTGGTTCGTTTTTCGAATATATTTCCTATTACTACTTTCAATATTTTGTTATTCATTGTTGCAATTTGCCTAATTATGTTCACTCCATTTCATTATTGAATAATAATTTCCTTTTCAACCTTTCCTTTTAAATTTCATACCTAGCCTTCCCTAGAGCTTACATGATTATGAGTGTCTACATCCTGGACAACATCTAATCATTTATTTTTTCACAGGTTTGTTTCATGTGCTCATATCCTCCACTATATATAAAATTATTATTAATTTTGTGGGTTTTATAATATTAAAAAGATAAAAAGTAAAATATCATAAAAGATAGTGGATAGGAATGAATTAGATCTTTATGATTCTTTTATATGAGTGGTGATAATAAGTTAGTGTCACCTTTGAACATAACAATTGTTTTGAGTCTTGTATCTCTACAATTGGGTGTTAGTATTTCCTTAAGTTTAGTGCCAACACGTTGATTTATCCTTCAAAATACTCTAATTAGTTACTTCTACAATCCTTATGGATTATCCATCAATGACTCTTGCATTGATTATTTATATCATTGGTTTTTTTTTGGCATGAGTTTCCATTGAAGTCATTACTATGTCATGTTATTGTTCAAGTAATTTTATATCCTAACTTAGCTATTCCTTATATTTTTTGGCCATCCATGTTAACATTCCATATGTCAATTTGTACCTAGTTCATCAACATATTCATTTATTTTCTCTCATGCTAGTGTGTAAGGACACATCATTGGATTCTCACTTGAAGGTATTCTCCTATCAGTTACAACACATTTATTTGGGAGATATACATAGAGAAGTATCACCTTGCAATTAAAATTTATTGGTATGTTTCCTTACAACTAGTAGACGCCATTTATCATTGGTCACTAACTAAGTGATTTGTCTTTTGTTCATTGTCAAAACATTTGTTCACATATTGGGATTCATGATGCACCTTTGAATCAATTTTCCTTATCAGTGGAATGACTCACCTATAAAATTGATTTTAATTAATGGTTGTTGATTAGAGTAAATTTCTGCTATTTGAATTTGATTTGGTGCATTTGATATTCACACTCAGTGGTATGCTATTCATAATTATTATCCAAGATCTCAAATCAAATCATGTTCAGATTTATGTCTAATGTTGGTTGATGGGGGATGCCTTAATTCCCTCTTTAAAACATATATATTCATTTTTAATCTATCTCATATCTCTAGAAATAATATTTAGATACCCTTATAGTACCTTAGGGCTTGCATTCACTAAATGAAAGTCCCCTTGATTATAAAAGAGTTTGACAACAACACATTTGTTCACACTTGTTATATTGTACTCAAATCCCTAGTCACATTATCATCATTTGTGGGCTTCTTTTCATTTTCCAATGAAATGCATTAATGGCTGGTGATTTCATGCTTTCTTCCACATTCAAATTTAGTGATTTATTTACAAAGTGTAGAATAGTACTTTGCAATGGATTTGGTTTGAAGAGCTTGGATTATAGTGGGATCCAAATTTTGTTTTACCACTTTAGTTTATTTAATAGTACCACCACCTCATGTATGTCATTTTTACTTTGGAGGATTTATTAGATCTTTTTGTAGCTTCAATTATTCTCTTGATGTACATAAAAGACACATATCCACTTTGTATTTTCTTGTGGCTATGATCTTTGATTTTACATTAATCAATTGTGAACTCTTTGATAACATGATTTTGATTTATGTATGCTTCATGGATCCACAATGTACTTGATTTGGAAATTGTGCTTCTTTCCACTTAAGCATGGTATACTTACCTTAGGGAAGAGATTCTTTTGATACTTTTATATTTGTTTGTGAGTAATTTTTTAGATCCTTAGTATACTATAATTTTCCTTGGTTCACTTGTCAGATTCCTCTGAGCTTTATAATATATATTAGTCATTAGTGACTCAATTCCACTCACACATGAATGGGTATTTATTATTGATGAGTTTGGTCACCCTTGACCATTGTAGAGCTAGATCACCTTAATTATTTCATTCAACAATTTATATATCATTTGGACTAGTTTTTAAATATTTATCCATTATGATTTATCCCTATAGAGGTGGAACTTGTGAAATATACAACATAGTATAGAAAGATAGAAAATGCACATAAAATATATATTTTTAGTGGAATACATCAAGGTTGTACATATGTACAATCCATATCTTGACTCTTGAATGCCCCAACTAACTTTTCACCTTATAAATAAGAGGTTCAAGGTAGGAGAAAATTAGAATTGATCACCACAACCTTATCATGGAGAAATTACTTATAATTTAATTTCTCTTGTCCTTAAATCCTATTTTTGAAAAGAATGACTCTAATTCTCCAAGTCTCATACAAATATCGAGTAGGGTTAACAAACTCATTCTTTGAATCTTGTACCAAAGTATGTTGGTAATACTTATATAGAGATTAGTTTGATTGGTAGTTGAGGATGAAGGGACTTGAGCTTGGGTGATGAAGGCGCTGGCAATAATTTTAGGTAAAATATTGTTCATAGTTGAGCTTGTTATCGCCTAATTTGACCTCAGACTGAAGAAAGGCAAACCAGGGTAACTACAAACCACGCTTAACCTTGTAGCTAGCCCTACAAGGCAGGGAGAGGGCTCTCTCTATAAGAAATCTCAATGAAATATGTCTGCAAAAATGATTTTAGGCTAGGTATAGTAGCTCGAAATATTTTTTTATAAATTTTCTGGGTTTTTTTGGATCAGATGGAGCTGGGTAGTTTAAATCTGGGGAATTAAATCAGAAATATAGGGTATTTTATGGGGCAAGGTAAGCAAGTATTTTAACAATTTTTTTTAATGATTGTGAAATGTTTAAGAATGATGAGGAGCAGAGGAGGGCATATGAGATGAATCCTTCTCAAACAGCAGAAAACGTAAAATATTGAATGATTTTCCCAAGGCAGAGCACTGTAAAAAATGGATTCTACTTATCTAACTTGGAAACATTCAACATAAATAATGGAATGAATGAATGGCATACATAACATTTAACAAATGATTACAGAAGAAGAGATTGTGTTAAAATTCCATACCACAGGGATCCCATAAAAAAATGCTGCAAGTATTTATTAATTCCCTGTCAAACTGGTTACAAATATGTACAATGAAACTTAGAGCATCCCAGTGATTCCGATCTTTTTCCACCCTTACAAATGACTCAAAAATTACATTAAATAGACAAGCTTTCAGGGGGCGAATCCGTAGAAAGAGGAGTTGTTTCACCTGCCCCGAAACCAAAATTTGAAGATAGAAAAACCCAACAGTATGCCTTTGAAAGAGAGGAAACAATATATTTTGACCATCTGGAAGAATAATCTGTTACATATACTTCAACAAATGGGAAGAAAAACAAATCTGGAGACTTTTCCCCCTCATTTAGCGTTTGCTGTCATTCTGTGGTCGATGTTGGAATGATTTCTGTATTCATAATTAGCTCACAGCCTTAACAAAATGTCTTTTTCCTTTAACTTGAAGAAAAACCCCTTTAAATAAATAAAAATCGAATTTGCCTCTTTTAATGGAGGAAAACCCTTTTTTATTGAAAAGAGCAAAGGAATGGTGGTGGGCTCAAAAAACGCAATCGCAAATCGGCAGCGGAAGGAGCGGGTTTACTGGGCAGAGGAAATCGCGATAAGCGATGATCGACGAAGTGATTTGGAGCGATGTGATGGGAATGGAGGAATGCGTGATGCGGTGATGAATGAGGAGTGATGGGGGATGGGCCGATGGATAAGGGAGCGATGGAATGGAGGATTGCCGAAGAAATGAGGGAGCGCTGAAGAAAACTCTTTTAAAACAAATAAATTGTGTCTGGCGCCTTTTACACAGGGAAAATCCTTTTTCCTTTGGAACGGAGTGAAAAGGCTTTGGTGGGACCACGAATATCGCAATCGAAAATCGGAAAGAGGAGCAGTCATAACATATGGCGGGGGGGAATCGCGATATGCGATGTGCGATGGAGGAATGGTTGCATCGGGGAAATGGAGTGAGCGAGAGTCAAAGCACTGGAGGAAGTGATTGCGCGATGCGATGTAAGACTTATCACATTAGCGGAAGTGAGGGGTGTGGGTTTCGGAGTTAAGCGTTGCGGGATTTCTGATCGCGCAATGCGATGACAGGCTATCGCATTGGCAGAAAGGAGATGGAAAGATTAGTACAACAGGAATCACAATATGCGATTTGCGATAATCGCATCGGTGGAAAGGATGAGACAGTATTAAGTGCTGCGGGGGATCGCAAAGTTGGGATAAGCGATGGTGCGATGGCATCGCATTGGCGATGAGCCATTGCATTTGGGTTTTGTAGGATGTGGCGATTTCAGACTTTGCGTTAAAGGAAAAAAATTATAAAGTTTAAAGGGCCAGTAGAACAATAGAAAAAGGGCAGAATTGTGCTTTGGGGATTTTATTCATTTGGGCTTATTTTCCAATCTAGAAGTCAGTTTTGGGAGTGTGATATATCGTTGGAAAGCTCTTTCTGAGATCCTTCTAATGAACATACTTGGAACATGATTTACAGTGAAAATTATGTGGACAAAAAATTTGAAAACTAGGAAGAGAAGAGCCCCTTTGACCCTTGGTGACGGGCTGTAAAGGACTAATAGTGGTTTTGTGGAGATAGCAACTTCTGAAGTTCAAATTATTACATATGGAGACATAAAATTACATTAAAAATTATAACAAAAACAAAGTACCCTATTTTCACCTCAAAACATGTTTTGAGGTGAAAATTACATCCAGCTGAAAGAACAACTTCTTTGATTTTTCCAGATACTGTGCTTTGAGTTTATTTGGCATCCTCATGTACTTGTTGATTTTATTGACACTTTCATCATTAATTTGATCATGGTGGAACCCTAGAACCTAATGAGACCAACCCTATGACCTTATAACATGAAATGCAGAGTGAAAATGAATCATGATTGAAGACCATAGAGAGGAGAATCAACAAGTATTGACATGAGGGAAAACTGATGAAGTGACCCCAACCATCAATGAATCCATTACCTAATGGGAATGATAAAAGTTTATAGTATGGGACTCCTACTATGCAAATGCAAAAGAGCAGATTTTGATCACTGATGGCATTATGACAAGACTGACACTAACATTGGCTCCAATGGGGATGGTAGCTCCTTGGAGGTGCCAAGAACACCGTAGACCTAGTAGCCTTATCCATTGGGCAATGGAGTCAATAGCTAAAAGCCAAACTAAATACTGAAAGAGACTTAATACAATAAACTAACTCAAAAGTGACTCAAGGCTAACTAAAACAAAACTTAAAAATTGAACATTGATGGAAGTACATCACCAAGAATTGAGGGCTTCAAATCTGGATGACAACCACCTATTTTGTTTTAAAAATATGCACAATCAGGCGATATCAAAATTCCAATGTAACCAATCAAGAAAATGCCTCCTTGATTGATTCTCCCAATCGTATTCTCTAGAAAACAATAAATCTTTACAATTGGGCAGCCAAAGACATAGTTGACAGTGATCTCCTTCATCACTGAATACTGCAATAATTACCTTCACTGTTGACTGCAATAGATTTTCCACTGGATCCTGAAAAACATGAAAATTTACCTCCTACTGATATAGAAGAAATAAGGTTCCCTTTTCTCTTGATTTTGATCTCTCTTCATAATGTACCTCAGCAAGAGTGTATTCCTAGTCTTCAAAAAATTCTGAATAAGTAGGAAAGAAGATTTCTTCTTGAAAAAACATTTCAAAGCATGAGACATTGGAAGAAAAATCCAAATGGCAATTCTCAATGCTCTGGTCCTTTGTAGTCAGAATATATTGTTGATCATCTTCATATTACATGGCCACCAGATTGTCATGTTTCTTATCACACTCATCAGTCATAAGAGAAAAAAATTTAGATTTTTCTTCAAATCGAACACTGACATTTCTATCCTCTACCACAGATTCATCCAAAGAAACTTTTTCACTTACTTGAACGAAGATCTCATCTTGTTTTTCATAAAGGGAATGGATTACCTCCTCGTGAAGACTTTTTCTGATGGGATGAGAACATTTAGGTCTATAACTCTATTTTCTTCATTTGAGGTGACCTAAACAATAGAGCTCTCCTTCATGGGATCCAGAACAAGATACTCCTCATCATCACATTTTGAATCTAGATCTAGATTAGCCAGCTTGACTTTATCAGAATCTGAGATTGGAACCTCACTTTCCTGCATGCCATATTTTGTTGCAATCAGATCTGAAATAAGACCTTGTCTTCCATCATTTTCAACTGTACAAAGATCCTCAGCCTGCTGATCTTGATAAGTATATTCTAAGATTTCTCTATGCTACTGAAATAGATTTTCATACAGGGCTTCCATGAATTCATCATTTCCATAAAAATTCTCAAGATTTTTAATGAAACTATTAACATGTTCACAACAATTCTGAATTAATATTAAAGATGGACAAGATTCTTTATACCTCTCAAAGAATATGGTATGAAAATCATTTAAACAATAAATACAAGAAGGTGGCAAAATTTAATACCAAGATCGAGCTTCATTTCCAGAGTGGCCATGAATAACTTCATCAAGAAATCTTCAGGAAAATCGATCTTTAATCTACACACATGCATGTGAAATCTCACCAGATGAAGCGCAACATCGTTACCTTTCACATTTTTGAACATAGGCAAATTCCTTTGCCAATATACCTTAGCCATTTTATTTGGGAAACCTAGAATGTGATCTTGGCTCATGGGAGCATACCTTCTTGCAACACTTCCCATCTTGAAAAATCTTAAAGCTACTGATATTCCTACAGTGGAGTCACCATGAAGTGTTGATTTTCTGGATCTTTCAGTAAATGGAGTCGCTAGGTGAATGGTTTAGCCTTCATATGTATCCAATTGTTTTTCACCATCAACATTTAGATATGATATTTTTTCATTCTTTTCTAGGGAAGATTTGTCTTTAGATCTTACATTTTCTCTTTCCCAGTATGGTCGCCACTATGTTATCGCCTAATTTTACCTCAGACTGAAGAAAGGCAAACCAGGGTAACTACAAACCATGCTTAACCTTGTATCTAGCCCTACAAGGCAGGGAGAGGGCTCTCTCCGTAAGAAATCTCAATGAAATATGTCTGTAAAAATTATTTTAGGCTAGGTATAGTAGTTCGAAATATTTTTTTATAACTTTTCTGGGTTTTGTTGGATCAGATGGAGCTGGGCAGTTTAAATTTGGGGAATTAAATCATAAATATGGGGTATTTTATGGGGCAAGGTAGGCAGGTATTTTAACAATTTTGTTTTAATGATTGTGAAATGTTTAAGACTGGTGAGGAGCTGAGGAGGGCATATGAGATGAATCCTTCTCAAACAGCAGAAAACATAAAATATTGAATGATTTTCCCAAGGCAGAGCACTGTAAAAAATGGATTCTACCTATATAACTTGAAAACATTCAACAGAAATAATGGAATTAATGAATGGCATACATAACATTTAACAGATGATTACAGAAGAAGAGACTGTGTTAAAATTCCATATCACAGGGATCCCAGAAAAAATTGTTGCAAGTCTTTATTAATTCCCTTCCAAACTAGTTACAAATATGTACAATGAAACTCGGAGCATCCCAGTGATTCCTATCTTTTTCCACCCTTACAAATGACTCAAAAATTACATTAAATAGACAAGTTTTCAGGGGGCAAATCTGTAGAAAGAGGAGTTTTTTCACCTGCCCCGAAACCAAAATCTGAAGATAGAAAAACCCTACAGTATGCCTCTGAAAGAGAAGAAACAATATATTTTGAACATCTGGAAGAATAATCTGTTACATTTACTTCAACAAATGGGAAGAAAAACAAATTTGAAGACCTTGCCCCCTCATTTATCGTTTGCTATCATTCTGTGGTCAATGCCGGAATGATTTCTGTATTCATAATTAGCTCACGGCCTTAACAAAAAAAAAAATTCCTTTAACTTGAAGAAAAACCCCTTTAAACAAATAAAAATTGAATTTGCCTCTTTCAATGGAGAAAAACCCTTTTTTATTGAAAAGAGCGAAGGACTGGTGGTGGGCCCAAAAATCGCAATCGCAAATCAGCAGCGGAAGGAGCGCATTTACTGGGCAGAGGAAATCGCGATAAGCGATGAACGACAGAGCGATTTGGAGCGATGCGATGGGAATGGAGGAATGCGCGATGCGACAATGAACAAGGAGTGATGGGGGATGGGCCGATGGAGAAAAAGCCGATGGAGAATAGGTCGATGGATAAGGGAGTGATGGAATGGAGGATTGCCGAAGAAATGAGGGAGTGCTGAAGAAAACTCTTTTAAAACAAATAAATTGAGTCTGGCGACTTTTACACAAGGAAAAGCCTTTTCCCTTTGGAACAGAGTGGAAATGCTTTGGTGGGATTGGGAATATCGCAATCGCAAATTGGAAAGAGGAGCAGTCATAACATATGGTGGAGGGAAATCGCAATATGCGATGTGCGATGGAGGAATGGTCGCATCGGGGAAATGGAGCGAGTGAGAGTCAAAGTGCTGGACGAAGTGATCGCGCGATGCGATGTAAGACTTATCGCATCGGCGGAAGTGAAGGGTGCGGATTTTGGATTTAAGCGTTGCGGGATTGCCAATCGCGTGATGTGATGAGAGGCTATCGCATCGGCGGAAAGGAGATGGAAATTTTTGTACAACAAGAATCACAATATGTGATATGCGATAATCGCATCATCAGAAAGGATGAGGCGGGATTAAGTGCTGTGGGGGATCGCAAAGTTGCGATAAGCGATGGTGTGATGGAATCACATCGGCGATGGGTCATCGCATCGGGGTTTTGTAGGATATGGCAATTTCAGAATTTGCGTTAAAGGCAAAAAATTCTAAAGTTTAAAGGGCCAGCAGAACAATAGAAAAAGGGCAGAATTGTGCTTTGGGGCTTTTATTCATTTGCGCCTATTTTCCAGTCCAGAAGTCAGTTTTGGGAGTGTGATATATCGTTGGAAAGCTCTTTTCGAGCTCCTTCTGATGAACGTACTTGGAACATGATTTACAGTGAAAATTATGTGGAGAAAATTTTTGAAAACTAGGCAGAGAAAATCCCCTTTGACCCTTGGTGACGGGCTGCAAAGGACTAATAGTGGTTTTGTGGAGATAGCAGCTTCTGAAGTTCAAATTATTACATATGGAGACATAAAATTACATAAAAAATGATAATAAAAACAAAGTACCCTGTTTTCACCTCAAAACATGTTTTGAGGTGAAAATTACATCCAGCTGAAAGAACAAATTCTTTGATTTTTCCAAATACTGTGCTTTGAGTTTATTTGGCATCCTCATGTCCTTGCTGATTTTATTGACACTTTCATCATTAATTTGACAATGGTGGAACCCTAGAACCTAATGAGACCAACCCTATGACCTTATAACATGAACTGTAGAGTGAAAGTGAATCATGACTGAAGACCATAGAGAGGAGAATCAACAAGTATTTACATGAGGGAAAACTGATGAAGTGACCCCAACCATCAATGAATCCATGACCTAATTGGAATGATAAAAGTTTATAGTATGGGACTCCTAATATGAAGATGCAAAAGAGAAAATTTTGATCACTGATGGCAGTATGACAAGACTGACACTAACAGAGCTCTTATAATAAAGATATATTTTCTTTGGACCTATTCAATTCCTTGTATTATTTATATGATTTCAACAATATTTGAATCTAGAAATTTTTGGTGAACAAATGATCCAAATTATATCATTATATTATGTTTTGTCCATATTAATTCTTTTAGAGTGGAAAATTTGGAGGATTAACTTGTTGGAAAATTTGGTGGATTAGATCATAGGAACTTTTTTAGTGGTGGGCCCCAGTTTGGAGAATTGGGTTTTGAAACCTTCGGGAAGCAATTGAAGGCATTAAATGGTGTTTTTTTGGGGATACAAATTTTCCACTTAAGTGCCACGTCCCCCTAGATCTATTCTACACTTATATAAATTTCCAAGGGCACAAGAAATACCTCAATTGGAGGCTACAAGTTATGACACCCAGAAGTTGACCTTCATGTTTTGAACACCATGAATCAAGAGGATGCCACATTAGCCCCCATTATCCAAGGAAAAGGGGCTAGTCATGTAATCATGATAAAATTGACTCTAGAAGAGTCAATATTAAAAATCTAGTCAAGACTTTAAGGATTCAAACTTAACTACTAGTAGGATATTGGGTTGTGTTATAATCAGACCAACTAGGAGGAAAAAGGGTTCCATTCTATTCAACAACATTTTGTTCAATGGATGAGAAGAGTAGAAGAGAGTGGATAGAGAGAGAAAATAGAGAGGGTTTATTTATTGTAGTGTACCATGGGCCATAGGTCCTATTATTTTTTCACTTTCATCTAGACTTTCCATTTAGAGAAAGAGAGAGCAAAGAAACCTCAACTTCCCAGTAGGTTTTCTCTTGTAAGGGTTTTCCATATCATATCTTGTATTCATTGTGGTTTTTGAGTTTTATTTTGTTGTTTTCTGTTTTCCATATTTTATCTATTTAATGCAAACACATAACACAATAGTTAACAAAGCTAAAAATATAAGGAATAAATGAATTAATAACCCTCATAGTATATATTTCAGTTTTTCAAATATATTTTAGTAGATATGTTGTGAAAAATTGTCAAAAGGAATGCCTAGAATCAACATTATTTTATGGATCATATAATTTATCTAAAGTTAATTAGGGTTAATGTAAGTGGATTTGCGTTGTTATCTTATTATGCCAAAATGGAATTAAGGTATTGGTTTTTTCATTTGTGTGTAAGTGTATAAGGAATATTGTTTTAAAGACTCCACTACCTAGTTTACTCATGTAGGCCAAGGTTTCACTACATACAATATGTATTCTTATTCCTCTCATATTATGCATCTATAATTTAATATTTTAACCTTATAAATTTAGATATTATATCTACCTTTTGTTCTATCAAAAGAATCAACCTTCACACTAGGGACCAATATAAATGGGAAATTTACCACACTTAATATAGGTCCCTAGTGAGTTGGTTAATCTCATAAATAGAGGATGGTAGATTTACTATCTAATTTTCAAGGGTTCAAGCTTTATATTATAAATCCATCATTTGATATGGAAAAAATACGACTATATGCAATTATCACTTGGTTTATGGGAGCAACTTGGGAAGTGGAGTCTTCAACACTATCCTCTCTCTACACCTGCATGAAAATAAAAAAATAGAACCTTCCTCAACTCCATTTTGGAATAAGAAGAAAACAAGATAAGTCCACAGACATGAACCCTAACTAACCTCAGGTTAACTAGCTCATCTACACTTCCTATATTCAAATAAAATTGAAATCATATAAACAATACAAGGAATTATTTTTTGGGGGAGGGGTGGTAGGTGGTAGGGAAGTTTGGGGGGAGTGGCTTTGCGTTTTAAGGGGTGAGGGTGGGGAGAGGATTAGGGGGTGGGAAAAATAGATATATTTATTATAATATTTCAAAAAAAATCCTAAATATTTTACTTAATATTGTTGCCAACACCTTTATCACTTGATCCTGGTTCCACCATCCTAAACCACTAAATATACTCATTTCTATAAAAGGATTACAATCCTACTTTTCTAAGGGAATAAAAAACTGACTCAACAAGCCCTACTCAAGATGGAATCATACATGGATTATTAGAGTGATTATCTTAAGAAGAGGATTAAGGGCCAACATAAAGTAGATCTCAAGTACTTTATCCGACATAAATGTGTGTTGATCAAATCCCTTTTTCTTCTACCTAGAACCTCTTATTTATATGGAGAAAATTTGGTGTAAGGAGTTAGGATTCAGAAAATGGGTTTCACGTGGGTATTTCCTTCATATCTTCTACTCAAAACCTATATTTTCCATGCATTTTATATTTTTTTCACCATGTTGAATGCACACATAATCTACTAGTTAACAACCTACATACAATTGTGGGTTTGAAAATAGCAACATGAATGTTCTCAACATTTTCTAACTAGCAACACACATGAAATCAAGATCTTCTAACTAACAATTTGTGAGAACAAAGATGTGCTCATGGGCTGCACCACTATAGGGAGTTATCAGAAGAAAAAATTGCAAAGTATTATCCAACGTCTCTACAAACTACTAAATTAAAGCATTAAGGCTCCCTAACTCTACTCAATGGTCAAGGGTGCACAAACTCATCTATATAAAATGGTAAAACAATGGTAGTAAATATTTTAAGTTATATCACCATATAACGAATTTATGATATCCTTTGTTTGATGTTGGATAAATTGATGAATGACAAAATGATATATCAAAGTTTTGAAGTGTCAACCACATAATGTCAAAATGAGTTATAAAAACAATTAGTATCTTTGAATGAATTATTTATTCATATTCATAAGAAAATCAATATGTATGATTGACTAATAGAATTCACTTCAACAAAATTTAAGTGAAAACGTGCAGAATATGTTAACTATGCAAATTGAAAACATGAAGCAAGACAAGTCAATGATGTAAATTTCTTGTAGCATAAATGGCCTAATATATATATGTGTGTGTGTGTGTGTGTGTGTGTGTGAGAGAGAGAGAGAGAGAGAGAGAGAGAGATCAATTTTTATTTAACTAGTTATGAGATGAAAACATTCACACTTATTAAAAGTGAATTGATAAAGATGAGTTTTGTTGAAGATGAATCACAAGTAGAAGATAGTAAAACATAAAAAATACAAAAAATAGGTATAGGTAGATGTGAACTTTTTTTTTAAAATATTTTTGAATATATGGAAAAAAATAAGCAAGTAAAATATATCTTTCCAAAATAAATTTCAAACCTTAGGAAGTGTTAAAATTCAACAAAAACATAAAATTTTTATGATATGAACAATTCCTCAACTTTTATATTCCATACCACTCCAAACCATAAAATATTTATGATATGAAAAAATCCTCAACATTCATATTCCATACCACTCCAAACCATTGTATTCTTTGAGTTCCAGATTTCTTATCAAAGATTTAAAGGGGCAAGATTCAAATGTTCAATATGTTTTTAATGAAGATGCTAATGGAAACTCTAAGAATGTTGTTGATAAAGTTAATGATAAGAAAGTGATGAAACTCTATATGAGTTCCAAAATTTTTATCGAGTTGGATATGTAGAGATAGAATGTTTTGATCTTCATCATTGTCTTCATTGTGGGAAGACAAATCATCTTTCATATAAATGTTAAAAGAAGAAGAAAGTTAAAAAATGTGTAGCTATTGTGGTTGGATGAGCTCTTGACAATTGAATTTAGAAGCTTAGATTTTTCATAAGTCTTAATGTCAATTTCAAATATAGGTAATTAAATCATACTTTCTACAAGAGGTTTTACAGTAAAGGGTCATGAATGTTCCCACTTTTTGTTTCTAAGGTTTTATATGATTACTTTTCACATGAATAAGGTCCAATTATGGATGTATTATTGATTTGATGATTTACTTGATGACTCCAAAATACTCTCTTCCATATTTTGGGAAGGTACATTAATTTTGGATCCATAAATCCAATGACATCTTGCATTACAATTGACAATGAAGAAGAGATTAATGTTGAAAAGACTAGTGATAATTATTAGAATTTAAGTTTAAAAGTATATTCATTGTTCAAACCTAATAAAAAATATGTAGCATAAAAAAATTTGCAAAAGATTTCATCACTTTTGATGAATTATTTATAATTTGTAATTGGGATTTTTGAGGTTTTTTTCACTTTTCATATTTTGGGGGACATTCACCAATTTTTTCAAGTTTTATCTTTGCATAATGATTGATTCGTAGTTTGAGAAATTCTAGTAAAACCCCTAGTTTACTACTTAGTAGTTATTTGGTAGAATTATAGTCTTAAGGAATCATACACAAATCTTCAAATTGATAATAGAGATGTTGATTGACACTATTATTGGTGCCATTTTTTAGAGTATTTTATTAGAAATTTCATTCATTTCATGCTCATTATACCTAGAAAAGATAATATATTTGTTTATATTGTTTCTTAGCATTTGATTGGGTTGTTAGAAATTTTTAGATTGAAGACATGGATATCATGTCATTTTGCATTAGTTCTTATTTCTTTACTAGTATAATTATTTAAACTCGTGATTAAGGGGGGTATTTATTTTGTGACCCCCTATACATCATTGATTTATATATCACCTCTTTGTATATTTCACGTCATAAGATATGGTTTTTTATCCTATGTGTACTGACTCCTATTTTTCCTCTTTGTAGCCTTATCTCTTGATGATGTGTTGGTGTGAGAGAAAATCTATTTCAAGAGGTTGTTATACCACTAGTATTACATATCCCTAAGGGTTAGCTCAATTGGTTGATTCCCCATTACAAAGACACTTTTGCTATTGAGAGGTCATGGGTTCAATTATCTCAACACTCTTGGGGTCATGCTTTGTGATTGAGATGTCACGAAGTTATACCTTCGGGTGGATGTGGTGGAACCGCATAGAAAAAAATATAGTATTACATAGTTGTTTATTTGGTGTGAATAAAATAGTAAAATTGTCTTATACCTTTTCTACTTTCTTTTCATGTGTTTATGAATAGAATTTAGTTTTTATATTATTTTAGAGAATATGTAAAAATGTTATTTATACCACTTTAAGAGGCTAAGAGTGAATTAGAGAAAGTAAAGCCAAATTGAAAAACTAAATGAAAATAGCTAGCAACCTTTTATCCAAATAAAATGCAAATGAAGATAAAGTACATCATTTATAATTTTTACACTACCAACCAACACAAAATGGATATAAGGTTGGTGAAGAGTGAAGAAGAAACATAAAGGATGAAACTATATTGATATCCCATTAATGATGAAATCTATGAGAAATATATACAAATATTGTCAATGTAACTTCCATGAAAGAATATTGTAAAAATAAAAAATCATAAAACTAAAGGTTGAGGAATGCATATAAGACACACTATTATAAGCTAATAATTATAGATAATTTTCAATGTTACAAGAATACACGAGATCAATAAAAAATAAATTTTTGTGACATAAAACTATTAATAATAATTTTGATGAGATGTTAAACATGTACTAGTGCATAATTAATTATAATAAAAAGAAAGCACAATTATGAAGAATTCCTATTACCTATTTTCACATTCCTAGGATAAACCTTTTCCTAAAGGGTATTATATTATTCCTTTGATGAGATATAAGGGGTGATATTTATATAAAAATAGTAGGTAATTATTGAAAAATAGTATACATAGAGATTGATAGAGATAATAATTTACATTTTAGCATATGTTAGGAGGATGTATTTTAGTTAATTGAGAGTTATCTTTCTAATTTATAAGAAATTTTTGTATAAATAATCATAATAGTATATTTTTGGAGCTATACTCCATATGCATATATGATATCCATTATATATACTCAACTTTATATGTTTTATTTTGTGTTGCATACATAACAATATTGAAGCCATTGAAAGTCAATCTATAACTTTATGTAACTTTATCACATATTATGACTTTTATGCAAATATATATAATTTTTCTTTTTATGCAAACACAACTAATTTTTCTATAAAACTAATGTTTTGATTGGGTATGTTAAGCTTAATATTAATATAATTGTTTTTTAATATTTTTTTAGTGTATTAAATAAAATCAATACAATATTTTTTATTTTAGAAAATATTTTGTTTTGGATTTTCTTAAAACCTCACATTTAGATTAGAAAAGTTTCTCTATTCAAAATCATGTGTTGTTTATTCAATATATTAAATATTAATAAAAATGATTGAAGAAAATAAATATAATACATAATATAATATATTTTTCTTCTTTATTGTAAAATTTATATGAACATCCACCATAATTAAAACAATCAATATTTTTGTTAATTTTTCCAAAACATAAAAATATAACATACTATTCTAAAAATAAATAAAACTAATTCTAAAATAATTACTATGTTGGTTACATAAGAGGAAGAGGTAATAATTACTATGTTGGCTGCATAAGAGGAAGAGGTAATGCATAATAAAATCCCATACATTAAATGAATAATATCATCATCATTTCAAGAAAGCCTTTTTTGAAACTCATAAGACAAGTTAATAATTGAGATTGTAAATGAGTAGTTTTATTTATATTATATGTTTATTAATAAATATGAGAACATGATTTTTCATTGCAATAATTATATATAAAATATAGAAGTTTTTTTTTTAATTTAAATTTCTTTCATAATTTGAATAAGCATTAACTATGATATCAAAATTTTAATAAGTATGAAATATTGAAGATAATTATAATATTTAATTAATTTATTAATATCTTAAAAAACATTATCAATATCAATAAAATATGAAATACTAATTTTTTATTTTTAAATAATTTAAGTTAATTCAATAATAATAACCATAAATTACCTTCTATTTATACATGGTAAAATTTACTAACATTAAAATGAAAATAAAAAAGGAACTCAAAATTTTGTAAATAATAAAATCTTGAATAAGACTTAAACCATCATTTTTTATCATTTTTGTTCTCACCTTATTCAAATTACCATCCCCCACACACATATATATATATATATCTTTGAGTGTTGCGGAAAAAGGGGAGCATGTCAAGAGAGTTAAGATTTCAAAAAGACACAATTCACAATTTTATACATTATTTGAAGGATTGTAATTTTATTTTTTAAATAAATAGATAACAATACATTAATATTTTAATGGGAGTCTTCTAATACTTTGGCATTTTCCCACCAGGATACTCATTTTATCTTTCCGAAAGCTGAGATGTCAAAGAAAAAGTTCATTCGGGCAATACGACTTGCAAGTGCTATACAACAATATAAAGTTATATAAGTTTAAAAATATATACAACAATAAAAAGTTATATAAGTTCATGGAACCTTCTTATTTACAATGGAAGATGCCATAAATTTGATTTTATATTTATATTTGTCTCCAATTTGATAAGGGTTTTGAAGATGAGGAGAGGAATGAAGCATCCAATTTCTAAGAAAGAAATTGTAGATGTTATATGAATAAAAATTAATTATAATTATACTCATATATATATATATATATATATATATATATATAACAACCCTCGCCGCGTTACGAATGGCCATGAAATTATTTTGCGAGTGGATGCTGAGAGACCTGGGTAAGAAGGGGGGGCTCTGAGAGACCTGCTATGGTTTCTGCTAGGTAAGCTCTTAGCTGGTACCCATTTTGCACAATATTCTGTTGCTATTGGTGGCTATTGAAGAATATTTAAGCTGGAACACATGGAGGACAAATCAATGTTGCTTTTGGTGGCTATCGATGAATATTTTTTTATGCTGGTACCCAATGTGAACACGATATTGTGGCTGTTGGTGGCTAGGGCTGTTATAGATCTTATAGTAGGGAGGCCATGGTTTCAAAGTACAGGGGTCTGGTTTACAGTGGTGAAGTTGGTTCAAAAGTGGTAAGATGATCGCCTGCTTTTGCTGAGCTGGAACCCATGCGAATATATGGTTGTTCTGATATTGGTGGCTGTTGATGCATGTTTTGAGGCTGGTACCCAATGTCGACTATTTGTGCAAGTTTTTGGTGGTTAATGAAGGAGATCATTAGCTGGTACCCAATGTGAACATTTGTTGATCGCTTTTGGTGGCTATCGAATTTGCATTTGGCTGGTACCCAATGTGAACAAGTATATGTTGCTTATGGTGGCTGTGGGTGAACCCAGGTTGCTGCATTTTATCCCGTTTTATCTGTGGAGGTGTCTGTCGCTGAGATTTTATTAGGGATAGTCTCAGGTTTTCATATCTGTGGCATTAGATGTTGTATACCTCTGTACATTTAGGTGATGCGAATCCGCGTGGAGATGCCGAAATGATATGCATTAGTTTTGGATGCATGTGAGCCGGGGTAGTCGGTGCTCCCGCTGGTATTAGATTTGGGGGGTTTTTTTTCTCTGGCCAGTCTTTTGGTGCCCTGGTTTGTGGTTGCGGTGTGTGTGGATTCATTGGATCGTGGGTCGTTCGTTTGTAGTTGGTTCGTGGTTATACTATGCATGCCACCATTCAAAATCTTGAAGCAACTGTTGGTTCTTGGCATCAAGGGGACACTAAACGGGCTGGATGCAGCTCATAATGCCAATGCAAGGCGTGTGGTGTTGACCTCTTCGATGTGAACGGGGCGATGTTTGCTTCCCTGGATTGTGGTAGCGGTGTGTGGATCGTGGTTATACTGTGCATTCCTCCATTCAAGATCTTGAAGCAACCGCTGGATCCAGGTTTTATGGGTCACTAAACGTGTTGTGGGGTGCTTATATTCCGCTCTTCGGGACCTGCCTTTGCGGGTGATGGTGGATTTCCCCTGGACACTCTGTTTGAGTTTTCTGCCATTGCTGGGGGGTCTCTGGCTATTCCGGTTAGCCGTTAATTTTCTCCGGCTAATTTGAATTGATTTTCAGGGGAACTGGCTTTTGAATCTCCCACTCCATTCGCCTGACATCGGCGGCGATTTGACTTATTGGCCCGTTGGTGGATGGTTGTTTCATTTAATGATATAATCGTTCACCAACTCAAATTTTAATGACACACTCGTACACTTGCTCATCAGCGACCGGTCGCCCACTCAACAGTGACCGTTCACCTTCCGATATCACCACCTCATCAGTGCTTCGGGTTTTGTTTCTCGGATGGCTTCTTGACTAGATTTTCGATCTGGGCTACTCTTGTTATGTGCTGCGGCTTGTCTCTGCGGATCTCACCCGACTTTATATCATCTGGCGTTTGGATCGTGGTATTTTGCTCTTCGGGCATGCTGAATTGATATCAGGATTTATGACTCCAATGCCACTATTTCATTTTCAAATGTTCCTTGTCGCCACCATGGATCCCGGAGTTATTCATTTCTCGTTTCACTTGATTTCTGCTGCATCGGGTAGCAAGGTCCGGGTGGCCGATGTATTCTCTATTCATCAGGACATATCATATCCTTTCGATCCCGGATCTGAAGGAATCGCCGGTCCTGGCTGGATATAGTATGGTGTCGGATCTCCGGATCGAGTTGGGGAGCCGGATCTCCCCCAATCATGGGGACCAAACTCATCGTTTTTCGGGTGCTATTTTGTTTTCAGGACTATTCATCAAGCGAGCCTGTTTTGTTGTGCAAGAGTTTTGGTATTGTCCAGGGCTGCTTTTTTCTTCTTCATGTGGATCAAGCATTATTCTCAAGTGACTCGGATTCCTTGTCATGCGTGCATGATGTATTACAAGCGAGCCTGATTTGTTTTTGCTTCTTTCATTTCAGTTATCTTTTATTTCTTTATTATCATGAATATGATGCTGCATATTTTCTCTGCTGACTCTTTTCATTGTATACAGGGATGATCTCGTGGATATGTTTTTATACTATCCGTAATGTTGTTGGCCATGAACATCAAATTACTTCTCTTCAGAAGTGTATTCTGGATGTATTTGGTATATGGGGTTTTCTCGCTGTTTTAAATAACAGTTTGAGAATGTATTGATGATCATGTACTATCATATATTTCTTTTAATATATACGCTGCTTTTTTCCTTCAAAAAAAAAATATATTACTAATAACATTTTTCATTTGTTTTATGAGTATTTTAAAGAAAAATCGGAGAAGACACCTTTTTATAGTATAAAATGCTATTGTCTTATTATGAGAGACCTTAAGGAGGTTTTTATTATTGGAATGCAAGTTATTTTTTTTTTATGTTTATTTAAGAAAATGTTAGTGATACTTTTATACTTTATTATAAAAGAAAACGGGTTGAATTTTTTCCTTTTCCACATTCATTGATTTCAATATTTGGAGATTGGAGTGAAAGCAAAGTGTTTTCTTTACTAGTTATTTACATTATTTATTTATTTATTTTTAATCGAAAAGAGTATTATATTATGTAAATCTATGTATGTTTCATGAAAAATTTATTAGGAAGTATATATCATATTTTTTAGTATTTTTAACATTTTTCTCCAGTACAAGTGATATTCAAGATTTTCATCAAAAACATTTTTCTATACAACAAAATAGGGGATTTTGTAGGTGTATACCTTGTAAAATTGTCCCAACAAAAGATATCATTTACAAAAACATATATTACTGCTTAATAATGAAATCCTTGATAACTAGAAACCCCTTGCAATCTTGGCATTTGGCATTTCACTGTAAGCTAAAGTTACTACTTCACTGAAGTTGGTTGTCAATTGCTTTAATTGATCCTTTAGCTCCTCTATTTCTCTTTGCATGTTATTCAATTCATCTAAATGGCAGCCTTTGCTTCTTTTCAGACATTTCACATCATCCATCTCATTGTTTAGAGTGGCATTTTGATCATATTGTTTCAACTTAAGAGTAAAAAGGTCCAACTGTATTATATCAACTTCATGTGCCAAGTTGGCAATAAGAAATATGGATTTGCACCCTTTTACTACATTAAGAGGCGTCACTGAGATAAACTTATCTAGGTTTGTATTCCAGTTGAATCTATTCCCACCACAAGAACTAGATATGGACCTATATTTCTCTATTAAGGAACCCCTCCTAGGGACAAGAATCTCCCACAAAATTTAACCCTAGGGGTTATGGATTAGTTCCATAATATTACCTAAGTTTTCTCTATTATCCAATACAAATACCATGTAGAAAATTTCCACTAGAGAAAATCTCCTTAGAGAAATATAATTGTTCTCCTCTGTGTTCAAACTTATGTGTGCAATTTTATATTTAAGGCTTCCAATTCCGTGTTGGTTATGTTGAATTGTAATGCACCTGTAAACTAAGCCCGTTGGCTCTGCGTAGGAGGGTTGAGCACTATGCTTATTCAATAATGGGAATTTACTTGCTGTGAAGATTAAAATATTTTGTTCCTTCCCAAGTTGCCACCCATAGAAAGAGAAGTGTGAAATTTCATTCTTTTGAACATTTTAAATACAACTATTATATGCTTGTGGATGACTGGAATCAAGAATTTCAAATACATTATTTTTTCCCTCAATCTGTTGTTTACATACAACTTTTGTCAAGATAATTGCAAGGAACTGAACATTCAGAAAAACTGATGAGATGGTTAAAATTAAAAGAAATATTTTCTCTTGCATGACCAATAGTGTTTCTCATTGCCTTCATTAAGTAATAATGGGAGTATTGTGTTGGTCATTAATTCACAATACTCATTCTTTCACCTTGCATCCTTCATTGGCTAGAATGATAATTTCTTTGTTACGATCTCATAGGACATGAAAAAATGTTATCAATGGGATATCTTTTACCAAATTTCACACTCTTTTCATAAATTTTTTAATATTTTTTTCCTTTGGCATTGTATGTTTCACTAGATGTTTTAGAATGAGTAGGGAGTCTCCAAAATTTGTGAGTTTTCAAACTTTCTTCTATTTTGCAATCAAAAGACCCTAGAAAAGACCATGGATCTTAGCCTGATTGTTTGTCATATGTATCAATCCCAATGAGTACCTAAATAATTTTTTGTCTGTGACAATATATAGGGACCATTGCCCTCCTGCAACCTCTGGATTGTGTTTGGATGCTATGATAAGAAAGAGGATCCAACCTTCCTGTTTCTCTTCCAAGATCTGAAATATATTTATATCATTCTTAATTTCCAATATTCATCCTACTTTTGTTGGATCCATTCCTTAAAGGTAAGGCTATTTTATGAACCTATCAAATTTCCAAGCCATGTGTGTTTGAGATGATCCAATTCCTTCATCAGGGAGCTATGATATCTCTTTTGAGATTCATATTCTACACATAATGATATTGATTTTGTTGTTGCGATTTTAGGTGTAGAGAGCTTATTGTTAAAAAATTCATTATTTATTTCTAGCATACCAATTTTGGGGGGTGTGGAAGGGAGGGAGGGCTCTTGATACATTTAAAGAAGAAGTTTATTTCTAAGGCTTCCTTTGTAATTTTTTTCCTAGGAGGAAAAAAAATTATTTTAGAGATAAAGGCCATTTGATCGCGCTATTCATAGCAGTTATTTCCTCCATCCAAACCTGTCTCATATAATCATATTTCAAAAGCATATGAGTGATTTCCTCTATGTGTTTCTTCTAAGGAGAACATCTTGAGGGGCCCTAGATGCCTCTATTTCTAAGAATCTCTATTGTTAATATTTTCTTGTGAGTAAGGAGCCAAAAAAATGAGTTTACCTTTGGGTTTTCATTTGTTTCCCATATTATTTTCCAAATACTATGCAACATGCTTTAGAGGAATGCTGGAATGAAATAACACAATTGCATAACCTTTCTTGATTGAGAAGATTGAGACTTTCCGTCAAATCTGGTCTTCTTCCTTCTTCTTCCTCTTTTCTATAGGGTGCATATTCAATGAGTTAATCCCAAAACTTGGATGTCAATCGTTGTAAATTGGAGGCAAATTTCGAATTTACCTTGAGCACAAAGTTTTTTTTTTCTATGTGGTTCACGATTCCCAGAGATTGGTGACTAATAGACCCATAGAATATTTGTAACAGGAAGATACACCTAAAGGGATCACTGCCTACTGGATCAACCAAAAATCCTGATGCTGAGAGTGTTAAGTGAATTGAACCAATGAACTCTCAAAAGAAAAGTTTCTTTAACAACAAGATTCGACTAATTGAGCTAACCCTTAAGAATACCTTGAGTGTAAAGATATTCTCATAGAGGTAATAATTCCATAAAACTCTCCAATAGTCTCGGTCCATAACTTTATCAAACCAAAGATTAATTATGTTCCCATTTTGAGGCTTCTAGTAAAATTATAAGAAAATAAGTGGGGATGTTGATATGAATAATTTACAAATTAAAGAGAAATCTTTCACTATCTGTATGGAGACTAAGCATCTAGCTCTCCCCCCTTGAATATATTATCCATTCAAGACAACTTTCTTCGAATCCTTCTCTTGTGAGACAAATATCCAAGCTAATTTTTCTGCCATTTCCTTATTCATTAGTAGTGGATCCATGATTCCAAACCCTCCATGAATTTTGGGAGCCTTCACTAGAGCCCATTTAAGCAGATAGAATTTATTGGAATTTTCCTTGCCACATGCTTCTTTGGCTATAGCAAATAGAATGCCATATGGATCTAGGAGGGAAGAAAATTGATATAAAGAAAAATATGAGAGGATTTCTTTGACAAGGAAAACTTTCCCAGTAAGGTTTAGCCAGCGCTCCCCCAAGGAGGAACATCTTTTTAAATTTTATGAGGAATCCTTCCCATGCCTAAGTGGAGTGTGTTTTCAAACATATTGGAATTCCTAATTATTTGAATTACTTCCATTATTATGTTGTTTAAAGCCCAAGATTTTTCTGAGTTGCCTATTTTTTTTTTAACGAGGAATTCTGAGGTTTCCCATAATTTTTTTGACCTCCAATGGTAGCCAAAACTGATTCTATAACATTCTAAAATATTGTTTCTATTTTCATGGATGCACCTTCCAGGAGAAGCGTGTCATCAACAAACTGAGAGTGATTAATTATTTTGATACCTTGAGAAAATATTATTCTAGGGAGGGTTGAGTTTCTACTTTCATGTTTGATCCATAAAATTTCAAGGATATTCCACTGGATAGTTCGTCACAATAGATCTAATAAAATTATACTTAAAAATACAAGATCCAAAATATTAAAATTGTATTTGTCTTTGGATTTATAGATATGTAGATTATTGTTAATAGCATATGCATGAATTAAAAATATATAGAAAATGGAGAAAAATTAAATAAAATCTCACAAACACATTTGACACGAGATATGACCTAGGAAACCCTTTCAGGAGAAAAAAATAGTTGGAAGGTGAGGCCATTTTTCACTCTTTCTTTGAACATAAATATGGGTGCGAGTAAAAAGAAGTATGGCTTGTGGTCCATTGGCTACTACAATGCACAAATCCTCTTTGAATGCTCTATATCCTATCTCTCTCGAACATTTTTGATTGGATATGGAATAAATACACTTGAAAGAATGAAACCCCTTTTCCTCTTTGTGACCCGCTTATAACACAACCTAATAACCTACTAGTGGTTTGGTTTGACTACCTCAAATCTTAACTAAAGTTACAATATAGAATACTATAGAGTATTCTTCATCATAATCACATGGCTAGGCACTTTTTTACGAATTGTGGGGGTTGATGTGGCATCATATCGAATTATGGTGGTGAAAACATGAAGGTCACTTTTGAGTGGCATAAATTTCATATACGAACTCCAATTGAAAATATTCTTGCGTAGTTAGAAAGGTATATGTGTGTAGAATAGGGAAGAATGGTGTTACTATAAAGTGACAAAGTTTTACTCCCTGTTATACGAGATTTACGATTACAGAAAAAATTATCTCCCCTAGGTTCAATGGCTAACGTATAGCAATAGAGAAATAAGGAACCCAATGCTTTCCTTAAAATAAATAGGTGATGGAATGAAGCCTACCTGGAATCCCTCGCACGCTTCATCCCTTCTTCAGATTGAATGCTATGATTTCCAAAATTAGAGCTTGCACATTCAGATAACAAAAGCCAATAAACTATGAGATCTATGGAGTATCATCTAAGTACTATATTCAATAGATCAACATGGTATTGAAATAAGTGAAATACTAACATCACATATAGGAAAATGGATAAATCTTTTCATTAATATAAATGGAAGGATATTACAACCACAAATAGGTGTTTATCTTGTAGAAGAGCTCATCCAAGTTGTCTTGTTCTTTCCTTGTCACAACATGCACCTCCAATCACCCTAAATGCATGGAATGTTAGCCTTTCACCTCAGTAGCATAAGAGTAGAATCACTCTCTAAAATCAAACCCCTTGCATATTCAAGGCAGTAAATATATAGACGAGTGGGGTAAGTTGGGAGTTCTTATCCAATTACCAATATAAGGTTTTATATCCACCTTTGATGGGAGGATGGGATCAAAGGATAAGGGATGGGAACTCAAAATAAGGATGAGATAGGATTCGAAAGTTTAAACAGAGGAAAATTGTTGTAACAAATTCTAGAATGTTTTGGATGAGGAAGCTTCGAGAAATTCTCTCTTTTTTTTCGAATTTATAGAACCAATGCAGATGAAAGGGGGAGAAACCTATAGGTGATCAACGCTGGCCACCATGGAGCAACCTATAGGTGAAATTTTCCCAGAGGAATGCCATGGATTTTTGGTACTAAAATTGGCTCAGATGAGGTGGTTTCAGGGAGAAATTCTGGGAAATGAAGGAGACACATTGAGGCCTTTGTGCAATGATTTTGAAAAGGGGGAATAAGATGTTGATTGATCCCATTAGGAGGCCTAATGACTGAATGTGATGAAATGGCATATAACAGATTGCCCCCTAAAGAAAAATGTCAGAAATGATGACTCATGACTAAAGTGCTTTACCTTGTGACAATTTGAGATCAAGAACAATCGACAAGATTCATCTGTTACAATACATTTTCATCATGTCATTTTTTTGTTGAGGGAGGCATACCCATACTCAACGCATAAGCTAACATAACATGTATAATGATCAAAATACACGTCCATAGATACAATTGATGAGCCCATGACTGGTTGATTGTCTATATGATCATGGGAATCATACATTGTGTTCTTGGTATAACTCCTGAAATCGCAGCTCGGATGGATGAAACTAGATCCAGGGTCTTCTATCTCGTTTACCCGACCAACCAATGTATGACTCTAACCATGTGAATCAATGAGTTGGAGTCGAACATGGTAGACACCATCTAATTACTTGATGATGATGTAATCCATTAACAAACGAGAGATAAACCATCGATGATGTTAATGGCTCTCAAGGTAATATAGTACAATCTGTATGGTGTGAGTAAATGAGTTGATGTAGAACACCACACAGATTATTTTTTTTGAAGGAAAATAATGTAAACTTATCACCAAGAGTGAGGAAACTTGTCATTTATGTATGCAAGAACCAACGTACCAAAGGGGTGTTTCTAAGTCAACTTACAATATTATGTGTTGATTTCAACATGAAGTGACCCATCGTAGGAGGGCCTTGATGTATCCCCAACAACGACATGAAACGGGTATCATGTGTGAGGAAAAATGATGATGACATGAAACTAGATCAAGAAAAGGAAAACATGGAATGAAGGCTTAAGATTATTGCAATAGATATCAACTTAAAAAGACTTCTCTTGAACACATAACGACACTGGATGGATTTGGCAACATTGAACCAATCAAGATATAGGATTTGAAAAGGCATGATGAACCAAATGCCTAGTAGATTACCCAACCCAAAAACCACGAAGATGAAGTGGAAGAGTGTCATGTCCAAGAGCGACTCACTGCCATTAGCAAATGAAGAACCCTGTTTTTCCTAATTTCCCCAACCATACTGGTCAGTACCTCTTTATTTTTTAACAACCTTGAGGAGGATAAAATATGCTTGATCTATAAGTTCATCCTTTAGGTGATTCCCTCTGAGTATTTTTAAAGAACGCTGAGAAGGAGTGGTTCTTCCTTGTCATGTTTGACAAGTCCATCACTGTTTGACGTTTTAATGATTCTAGCGAAGGTAAAAATCGACATATTTTTCATGTTTAGAGAGTTTAAAACTCCAGTACAAGGGAGAAAAAACTCTTTTCTTAGATAGTCTCTCTAGTTCGAAAAGGGAGAAAAAAATACTCAAGAGAACCTCTTAGCCATCTTCAATTAAGGTATTCCTTTTTCGTAGATATTCCATCTCATTCCGGAAAAGGGTCAAACTTACACTTAGTGGACATATTTTCATTTACGTTAACAAGTTTGAAAATACAAGTGCTCGAGAATCTTTTCATGTTTTGGGAGTCTAAAAAGAGTTAAAAGATGACTCCAAGGGGTTCCTTTTTTGTAGGTTTATAAATCCAGAAAAAGAGCTAAAAGTATAATCCTTGGTCAAAAGAACTTGTTTAAATCATGATAAAACACCTTTAACAATTTTTAACATGCTCAAAACACCCCCAAAAGGATTAAACATACCTATTTCATAGTAAAAATGAAGCATATCTAGGTCAAAAAATTAAATATGAATAAAATAATGTAAGAAATGACCATAAATACTCAAAATTATTACTCATTTTTATCATTTCACATTTACCTTCAATAGTGAGAGTTTTTGTGCACTTTTTCCCTCGCTCTTCTGCAACTGATTGCAAAAAATCCAATGGATCATTTTGAGTACCGTCACTTCCAGGTAGGATCTAAAACCCTTATGTTTCTTTTGATGGTACATTTTTGTGATTTCATGGAATTTTTTTGAGGTTTTGAGGGCCCTAGGGTTGCAAAAAACACGCCCCTAGGACCAACGCACCCCCCTGTGTCAAAACATATGTTGGAACTAGGCATATCATCACTATTGGGAGATGTGCAATGCTTTGGTTTGCACTATATGGGTTTTTTGGGTGCAAAATTCTCAATGGTTTATCAATTTTCCCTAAAATTTTGTCATATTTTTTGCATGAAAAGGAGCCTAATGAATCATTTTTTGATGTTTTAGGTGTTCATTAACACAAAATGGAATTCATTTGGTGAGAAAGAGAGCATGAAGAAAAATATTTAACTACAAAAATTGATCTTGCCACTATCCAGACGCTGAAAAACTGTGGATTATTGAAATTCTTCTGGCTACTTGGCATGAGCCAACAAATGGAATTGTTGAAATATATCATTTGTTCATGGGATGTTCAGGTACAAGTGTTCAAGTTTTGGGAACATCTGCTCAAGATAAAGGTATATGATATATACTTTTTGATGGGTTTATCCAAGAGGGATGCCCCCATCTCTCTTCTAAGTGGGAGGAGTGGTGGGGAGACTATGAAAGACTATATCAATATCTATTGCATACCTTGAGCCCAACCTAATAGGGATGGAAAGATCAATATCAAATATGTGACCCATTTACCTTTGAGAGTGATCTTTTTTATCATCATGAGATTGGAAGGTAGCTCGACACTCCATGTAGCGAGTAGATCATACATGCAGTATGGGATAGAATGTTTAGAGCCAACAATGTTCAACTAAAGTGATGGTGTATTGGTCAATATGAAGGAACAACTAAATAAATTGAAAGAGAGGAAGCTAAAGAACTTCAGTTATGGTTCGATATTAGTCTCTTTTTCTCTAGCGTGAGTTCCACTACTTTAGCCTCAACATGTTCTACTCGAGTCTATTGATCTGAGGGTCCCATGGATGAGGGCGTGGATAGATCATATGGCCCTACATGCAGTTTTATCGGTGATCAGTTTCTCACTAGCCTTCTTAGGATGGTTGTGCATATAGTTCGTCATGATCGATGATTATCCTTACGTGGGGATGGATTTCCGTGACGATCCTGAGCTTGTGCTTCCTGAGGGTGAGTAATGGGATGCTTCGGGTAAAATGATTTTGACCATTACTTTTTTGAAAGTTTTACATTTTTTTGTGTTTTTGATGTTTCTGAGACTAAACTATTTGACGTTTCATTCATATGTTGGAGTAGTTCAACTAGTGGGTGCTTCATATCTCCTTTGTACAAGAGGACAACCACATGAGGAGGTAGTGGCACCAATATAGGCCATTGTGGTAGGATGGGATGTGATAAGAGATATTGAGGTAACTGAGATCCTATCAGAGTTGGAGCACCACATGGAGGTATTTACACACATGGTTGATGAGACCATGGTCTATCAGGTTTCCATGCGACTTCAATGACACACTATCAGATTTCCTAGCCATATTGGTTTATTACTCCGCAATATGGCTCGCGTAGTGTATTTTTTATCATGAGCAACATTTATTAGTCTACTTAGATATTTTCATGTATTTTTTGATATAAGCGATGTAGCCATATGTGTCTCGGGGCACAAATTTTTGTAAAACTAAACTCTATATATATACATGTTTTTAGTGTTTCCTAGTTCCTATATGCTCTTAATATGATGTGATGTGAATTTAAATTTATTTACATTCATTTTAAATGTATATCTAAAATGTTATTAGCTAGGGAATCTTCTAATGTGTTTATATTTCTAGAAATATGTTCATATTGTGTGAAATCGAAATGTCTTTCTAGAAGACACACTCTCAAAACCATGTGAATGATGGCGAGATTTATAACTGAATATACATTTGTAATTTGTAGTACTATGAATTGTTAGTCGAGTCGGATGACTAAATGACATATACCATGTGAAATAGCATCAGATAGTAGCTCAACCATCGCACTATACTCAACAATTTTGTTAGTCGACCAATGAAAACCCCTTGCATACTCACCAGCTCTCCATTTGGAGCAAATATATACCATGTTGTGGAAGATAGGTTACAAGTACTACGACTAGCACCATCAACATAACTAATGTAAGATTCGAGAGATGTCAACATCTACAAACCAAATGTAAACGAGATCAATAGAAAATGTGGGAAACTCTGAAAAGACACACTGCAAACACACTTAAACACACCTATAGGCAGTATGTACACAATGTACTACACATGAAATCAAGCATAGTATTTTTTGAGGTACAACCCATTTCTAGGTTGTGCTAGTGGAACTCCATCGAAATTTACTAACTCATAGGCCCCTTTTGCAAGGACTCTCTTGAAAATGTATGGACCCAACCACATAGGTTGGAACTTCCCTAGAACTAACAAATCACCATCCTGGTCATATAAGAGAACTAGGTCCCCTTTTAAGAATACTCGATGCTTGAAACTTTTGTCGTATTATGCCTTAACACGTCTTTTATGATATTCATTGGCTAAATCAGCATCGCACTGGGTTTCATCCAAACGAGTCAAATGTAAAAGATGCTCCTCCTATACGGAGGTGGCAATAAGAAGTTTGATACCTAGTTTCAATGATGGAATTTCACACTCAGTGTGGAGGATCGATTCCATACCATAGATCAATTGAAAGGGTGTGAATTCGATATCAGTTCTAACTGAGGTTCAGTATTCCCACAAGGTAGCGTAAAGAAGAAGGTTCTAGTCCAATTTATGGACCCCTACCATACGTTGAAGCATTGTTTTAATAACTTTGTTGACAGGCTCGACTTGTCCATTAGCCTATGGATAGTAGGGAGAGGAATTTTCATGCAAAAGTCCCAAGATAGCAGCTATTTCGGTCATCATATAATTCTAGAAATTCTTTCCATGATCCGTAACTATCTCCTGAGGTACACCAAACCTAGAAATAATGTGGTTGAAGAAAGAGTATGCAATCATTTCGCCAATTTTTTAAATGTAGGCATCAACTTGGCTCACTTGATAAAGTAGTCAACAATGACAATAATATAACCATGCCCCCCGACCGAGTGAGTGTTACATGTTATAAAGTCAATGCCCCATTTTTCAAAAGGACCAACAGTGACGATGAGATGCAAAGGAGCAAGCGGATCACAGACCTTGTGATCATATATGTGGCATGCATGACGCTTCTGGACAATGACGATGCAGTCGTGAAAGATAGTGCGTTAAAAGGAACCAACATGTAGGATATTTTGTGTGGAATGTAACCATATATATGTCGAACACATGCCCCCGAATGGAATTTGTTAAGGACTTTCTTGGCTTCCTTAAGGGTCAGGAACTTTCATAAGATCATATCAATACCACAACAGTAAAGGGTGTTGCCGATAATGATGTAATTTCAGGATTGGTATCGAATATGTCGTTGATAAGAGTGACGGGTATTAGGCCAGAAAGTCTAGGTCTGCAGATAAATCAGAAAATATCCATACCACGAGTCAGATGATGCAATAAAAAATAATGACTCGTTAGGGATTGAATCTTCAGATGTAGATTTAGAATCAAGGGAAGGAAGTCCGCACATGAGCTCGACGAAAACTAGGTATTTATTTAACTTGGTTATGATCAATTATAGGTCAAACTCTTGGAGAATAATAATCCATTTAGAATACTTTCCCCACAACAATTTACATGAAAGTATATATTTCATAGGGTTGCAATTCGAAATGACCATATATTTACTATGCAAGATGTAATGGAAAAATATTTGGATGTATTGAATGACTGCCAAAGCCAAATTTTCTACATGAGTATATGTGATTTCGGTATCATTGAGGTCCTGAATCAGATAATAAATGGGATGTTCAGTCCCAATATCTTCCTCTTGGACCAATACCATTTCTATAGTATAAATGGAAGCAACTAGGTACAAGAAATAGTCGCACTGATAATCAGGGGGATATAGAAGAGATGCCTAAATCAGTACATCTTTGAGGGCATAAAATAGTTTCTAAGAAATGTCATCCCAATAGAAGGGTACCCCTTTCTTTAGTAAGCAAGTGATTCCTTTGGTCAACTCAGCGTAATTGGGACAAACCTTCGTAGGAAGTTATCTTTCCCTTGGAGTCTTTGTAACTGAGTGAGAGAAGAAGGTGCAGGAAAGTCAACGATTGATTTCACTTTCAGAAGATCAATACAAATTCCTTGTTTTTAAATGAAAAAAACCCAGGAGATGAAAAAAACCAACACCGAACAAAAATTTGTGCGGGTTGAGTTGAATGTTATAGTGTTTGCAACAGAGAAATATAGCCCTTAAGATGCATCGGGTGATCAACCCAATGTTTAGAATGAGTACGGATATCATCCAAATAAGGTTGTATGATTTGTTTAATATCATGAAAAGTGTAATCCATCGCATGTTGAAATGTGGCACCCACGTTCTTCAAGCCGAAGGGGAGCTTTCGATATGAAAAAGTACCCTAGGGAAAAATAAATGTAGTCTTAGGTTTGCCCTGTCGGGAGAATGTTGATTTTATTATAGCTCAAGAATCCATCCATGAATGAATAGATCTCATAGCCAGCGTAGTCATCAAAAATTTGGTCGATGAATGGGGTCAGATAGTTGTCCTTGGGACAAGCATGATTCACATCCCGGTAATCGACACATACTTGGATCGTGCCCTGTTTCTTCATGACATGGACAACGTTAGATACCCAATAAATTAAAGGAACGGGGTATATGAAGGCATCTAGAATAATATTTTCAAGTTTCTCCTTGATCCCGAAAACCTTCTTGGGATGAACGAGATAGAGGTGTTTCCATACGGGTTTAGCATCAGGATATGTCTTAATCTCGTGTACTACTATGTTTGGGTTGATGCTTGGAATTTCCTCATAAGTTTAGGAAAATACATCCAGAAACTCACAAAAAATGGATCTATAAATATAGATCCCAGATGGAGAAGCAGATTATAAAATGTAAATATTTTTCGACAATACCTGGTTTGGCAGAAATATAAAGAGGTATCATCTCCTCGATATTCGAAAGGTTCTTTTTAGATTCTATCTAATGAATTGAGATGAAATTCATAAAAGGTTCAACAAAATTGGGTAACTATACATTACTGAGATTATCCTTAATGGGATCTGGTAAGGAGGAATGATGGTGATTTTATTCCCATGGCTCGTCACTAGGCACCATAATCTCCATGATTCTTTCATCAGTAGAGAATACACGAGAAAAAGGGTCAAAAGACATGCCATAATCCAATAATCGATATACCCAATTGATCGAAGAGAAGGTATAAGTTGTGAAATCTGAATAAACAACTTTGTAATATAGCTCAATAGTGCTTAGCAACATTCGTTCGCTAAAACCTTGGATGTTGGTTTCATAAAGTACAATCCATGGATCATTTAGGATAGTAGATGATGATATCATGTGGATATAAGCAACCGGAAAAGGTTTGTCGGGAAGGGTAGGAGGAGGGAGCAAAAATGTTCCCATAAGTGATGAATCCTTTAGTAATCCAACCCCAACAAGGATTGTAGGGATTCCCCTACAAAATGGACACTTCAGTAACACGAGAATCAAAGGCAGAAAATGTGAGTTGATTTATGGCTACAATCCTGCCTTTATGAGGAAAGGAGATAATATGGAAATAAGTTGAAACGACGAAAACCATAACATAAACCCACGTACCTCCCCGTATAATATTGTAATCGAGAGGTCCGTCAATAAATTCTACTTCTATAGAGATAGTTTTCCCCCCTAATTATACTTGAAGGGAATTCAAAATCCCACGAGGTTTGTATGTTCCTCCATCGAAAGCTTTCAATGTGGTGGTCAATTGACTTAGTTGTGGCGAACCAATCACCTTCCAACAGGACATGGACATAATGCAGATCGAGGCTCCCTCATCCACGATAGAGCAATGAATGTTATTACCACGGACAATGACCTGGATTATAAAATCTAATTGAGTTGGATGCAAAGGGGTATAGTTTTCATGAGAAAAAACCACTAGGTTGGAATCTAATGGATCCACACATCTGATAGTTGACAAGAAGGCCTTGTTTTAGGTGGGGCAGTTTTGTAACACCTCAAGGGTTGGCATAGATGATGGAGACAAGCCAAGTCTTAAAATATGTTATAAATTTTGGAATCTCTTGAACAAGGGTTGAAATTATACTCAATAATAACACCCTTCATAGGTTTGAAATTCAATTCCATAGGAACTAGAGGTGGAGTATAATCAGACGAAGATGATGTTGAAATAGCAAGTTGATAATTAGCCTGGATATTCATTGGATTCACATTACCATAGTCCTTATTCTGAGTGGCCACCATGACATCGAACTTCTAATTTAAGGATGAAAGCATCAAAACCGTGTTATAGGAAGAAGGGTATCGGGAAACCATATGGGTCTCTTGATTGGGAAATTGGTCGGTCAAAATGACAGAAGAAATAGAATATTTAAGGAACTAATTCACTTCAGCATGGTGCAGAAAGTCATGTGTAAAGTGAGCCTCATTTCAAATTAAGCATGGGTAATGAGCCTTTCACTTCTCATTGGAAGACTGATTTGTTTTCTTATCCTATGGTGAAGGATCTTCCTTCTTCTTACATTTTCCTTTCTTCTTGCTTTAAGGTTGTTGTGGAGACTTGTACTTATCATATGAAACAAAATTTATCTTGAATCATAATACATATGAGGATTGGACTGAGGGTTTTGAGCAGATGTGGTAAGAGAAACACAAGATGGTTTACTCATCGACTATGAACTGGAAGAACCAATCACACCATCAATAACATGAGATTCTTTACCGGGTGGAGGAGGAACAATATTTGAAGGTATCAGAGTGTTCGGTATCTTATCATAGATCATACATAATTGGGTATAAATGAGATCCAAATATTGTGCATGAGAAATAACTTTCTCTTCGGTCACGACTCCACCTTTTGCCACATCTTTTGTTATGGGTGACAACAAAGACTTGGTGAACCATTCTGCTAACAATTGATTGGGAACATAATTCTTGACCAATTGGTGGTGACGACTCCACTCATGAATGTGATCCGAGATGTGAGTGGAATATGATTGTTTGAAATTGATCATTAGTTCCATTCTAGTTTCATATCTGATGGGTAACTGGAAATGTGTGAGGAAGGTGGTGGCTAAAGTGTTGAAATCATGAAATGAAGCTCTAGGTAACTCAATATACCATTTAGTTGTGGCACTGTAAGCATTCATTCATTAGGGAAATTTTGAGGTCTAAAATGGGCCTCCTAAGGAAATTATAAATTAATAGTGGAAATAATAAAATAAGATTTGATTACATCATCAAATTTTAGAGGGAAAAAATAAAAAACTACTTTTCAACTCGTATTTTGAACTTATCTCCCTAAGGTTTTACTCAAAGTTTGAGCAGGAATACTCGTTGGATGAAAAATTTAATTTCCCATCCAAGGAGTACACATGTTGCAAAATTTTTATGGACTCTGCTACACGAAAAATGAGAAATACATGAAAAGTGTGACTAGAATCACGTTTTTTCATGTATATCTCATCTTTTATGTAGCATGGTATATTAAAAGTATGCAACATGGGTACTCCTTGGATTAGGAATTAAATTTTTCATCCAACGAGTAATCTCACTCGAAATTTGAGCAAACCCTTATGGAGATAATTTGAAAATAGGAGTTGAAAAAATAGTTTTATTATTTTATTATTTTTTAATATTTTTACTTTTTTACTCCAAAAATGGTGAATCATCCCCCATGGTTGACATCATCATCTTGAATCGTATTGGTTCTCATAACTTTTATTTTTTTCGTACATTTTTCTTAGGAGGCCAATTTTAGACATCAAAATTCCCGTAATGGGAAAAGACGGTCGAATGGAATCATCATTAAGTGAGTTTGAATAACACCATAGATGATAGTCATGGCATGTGGTTTATTGGTCTTCTCCTCATTTCCATTGAATTTCGGGATATCCGAAGGGAATTTAGTGGGAATAATTTTCCACCATGGGCCATGAGCAATGGGTCATTAGTTATGTCCAACCAATTTAATTCTCGCAACTAGAGAGTGGCCACAAAAGGAAATCTGGTTATTGGTTAAATTTTAAGAGGAGGATGACTGGATATGAAGGAATACCTTGAGCACTAGAACTCGCATCCCCAGAGCAAGGGGGTTTTGATAATAAGGAACCTTGGTACCAAGATAGGGAGAATTCTGATAACTAGTATACAAGTGACCTTGTAGTCCAATCGAGGATGACGGTAAAGATACTGGAATGGATGGGTTTGGATTTGTTGGCCTTGAAAATGCACTTGAGGAATACCTTGATATGGTCCATACTATTTCCCAATGGGGGTTTTCATTTTCCCATGGTAAGGTGGGTTCGATTGGTATTGCACCATACTATGAATAATTTAACCTATTAGAACTTCAGGAGTACCTTGTCCAAGAAATTCAGAATGTACATTACCTTGTACAGGTTGGGTAAGCGGGACTTGGGAAGTACCAGATAATCGTTGGAAAAGATTGAGATGCAATGACAACCTGAGTGTTTTCTGCTATGTATTCGATCTTGTTAAAATGGTGCCACGGATAGGAATTTGCAGATCATATGTGCTGAGGATTCAACAAATGATCCAAATATGAACCAAGTTGAATGGGAAAAGTAGGTTTCAAAACACTCATATCCATTCCAGGATAAGGAGGATTATAATGAGGTTGATTACCAATTTCAGTTATACCAACGATAGTTTCCCCCATTGCCAAAGGAGGAGGGGATGATGGAGGTAAATGTGACCTAGATAGAGGATACCCAACATAAGGAGATTTAGGTTGTTGGGCTGCAACTCTTTCCCACTATTATAAGGCTCAACTCCGTCGTTTAACCGTAGGTGTAAGGCAGAGGAGGAGGAGGAGGAGCATACTGTAGGTCACTCATAAGATAAGTATCAGAGATATTCCTATATTGATGACATAGAGTGGTATAAGGATCGGAATTTGTACCAAGTAGAAGGTACCAAATAAATGTTGATAACCCCGTGGGATGGACATACCACCATACATATGTGTTTCTCGGTAGAGATTGTAAACATAGATGTGGAGGAATAATTTGAGGTATCAACCATAGTTGTGGACACAGGTGAGAAATTGGAACAATTCTAGCCATGGTTAACAACTTCGATGAATATTTCTTCAATAAATCCATGGGAAAGTCCAAAGAATCAGGAAAAGGAGTTTGTGTCGGAGTTTGTAGAGGAAGAGGGCCAGTTTGATAAAAATGAATTCCTTCCCAATGAACAAGAGTAAAAGGATGAGTCTCCTCTTGCAATATCTCTTCAATACTCAAAATTTTAGGTGGAAGAGGTTGATCATAAGGTCCAAGATATATAGGCTCTATCTGAGACAAAGGAAGAGAAGAGGAAAGCCTTGAAGCAACAGTAAAAATGGTTGAGGCTCCTTAGGCTAAATAACCTCAGGAATCATAGTGTTTTACTTGGGAAAGTCAGGTTCAATAACCTCAGGAAGAAAAGTTTCAAGGACTTCTATTTTGATTGTGTCAGTGTCACCACCAAGAGTAGATGTAATATTGGGCTCAGAAATCAAAGGGGCAGACAATTATAGCAGATAAATTTCAAGAGGAGGGCCATAAGTGGTTCCCAATGTTCCCGATTCGATAGTTTGTGTCTTCTTGTGCTTTTGACGATTACCACGAGTAGGATCTAGTGGAAGTGGAGGGTTATTTTTCGTTCTACGTGAATGAGGGGGTAGGGGATTTTTTTCTTCGACGTTGGATGATAAATTTTATTAACACAAAAATAAATAAATAAAAAACAGGGTAATCTAGGCATAGAGGATTACCAAGCAATTGTGAACTAAAATATACAGCTTGGTGAACCAAGGACTTAACATACGACATCCAATTTCCCTGAATGTTGTGTTCAATGTATCATGGTATACAAGGCAAAAAACACGGTTACCTATGGATGGATAGAGACCTATATGGGACTCCCAAAATATACATGATTATATGTGGGAGTGCGGTCCATAGTAGTGTTGTCTAATGTGTAACTGTTTGATGAGAGAGTTCCCTTTTACTTTACGTGCATGGAGAATCATCAAATATACCCAACGGTATGTGGAGAATGATCTTATACACTTAATTACGTGGAGCAAGATATCACCCCCAGGATGAAATGCTAGAAAACAATGACCACTACTATGTTTAACGATGCTGGAACATGTCTCTAGCCTAGAAATGTATGTGTTTGTGTTAATGTTATAAATGATACTTAGGTTGATTCAATAAATTTTATTGTTTATATTTGATTAATTTTCAGTTTTGGGCTCACCATGGATGTCTCTTGAATATCCTAAAATGAAAATCTAGCATGAGAAAATTGAAATATTTTTCTTTCAATGAAAATCTAGCTAAGGGAAGAAACAATTAGTATGCAACATACAACATGTAACAAACAAGATGCAAGATGAAATTTCCATTTCAATGTGACTGTTCCTATATCAATGCACATACAAACCATAAATTCCAAATGAATTTTTTTTCATTTCAACACAGTTAATTTTCGAAATGAAGAAAACTAAGATGTAAATGTTTAGTCACTGATTCAAATGCACTTTTCAGAAAGAGGACTAGAACAAAAATTAATCCAAGCAATCAATGTCTAAACGAAATCAGTTTGCAAATGAACAAATGACAAGAACAAAGAAAAATCAAAACCAATTCTTATCAAAGGGAATCAAACACAAATGCCAACCAAATGGAGGATTAAGGAAGACCACAAGACACTCAAGACTCAAGGAAGGTTAGATGGAAGTAGGTTGATCAAAGATATACTTAGAAACAAAGGAATTTTTTTGCAAAAATAGGGGTCAATGTTGGTGTAGAAGAGGCACCAATGATATACAATGTTGGTACAGAGTGGGCCTAAGTGAGGTGCAATGCTCTGTCAGAGGCACTGGGGTAGAGTTGGTCTTGGGATGGAGGATTCTGACATAAAAATTGCAAAAGAGGCTCCATGAAATCACTTCCTAGGTATATTCTTGACTGATCAAAGCAACAAAGGTATATGAAATAGGTAATCAAACACAATGGACAAGGAAAACTGCCAAGGGAATACATCGTTCCCCAGTGGAGTCGCCAATTTTTTATACAAGATTTGTGATTGCGGACAAAAGTATCTCCCCTAGGTTCGATGGTCAACCTAGAACAATAGAGAAACAAGGAACTACATGCTTTCCTTAAAGTAAATATATGATGGAATGAAGCCTACCTAGAATCTTTAGCATGCTTCGTTCCTTATTCAACTGTATTGCTCCAATTCCAGCTCCGATTGCTAAAATTAGAACCTGCACAGTCATATAACACAAGCGGAGAAACTAAGAGATCTATGCAGTATCATCTAAGTACTCTATTCAATAGATCAACATGGTATTGGAATAAGTGATATCATTACATCGCATATAGGAAAACATAGAACTCTTTGCATCAATATAAATGGAAGTAGAGTACAACCACAAATAGGTGTTGATCTTGTAGAAGAGCTCCTCCAAGTTGTCTTGTCCTTTCCTTGTCACAACATGCACCTCAAATCACCCTAAATAAATGGAATGTTAACCTTTAACCTCAACAACATAAGGGTAGAATCACTCTCCAAAAGCCAACCCCTTGCATATGTAAGGCAGTAAATATATAGATGAGTGGGGAAAGTTGGTAGTTCTTATCCAATTACCAATATAAGGTTTTATATCCACCTTTGATGGGAGGATGGGATGAAAGGATAAGGGATGGAAACTCCAAAGAAGGATGAGATAGGATCTGGAAGTTTAATCAGAGGTAAATGTTTGTAACAAATTATGGAAGCTTCAGGAAGAGGAAGCTTTTGTAAATTCTCTCTTTTTTTCAAATTTCTAGAACCAACATAGGTGCAAAGGGAAGCAACCTGTAGGTGATCAATGCTGGCCACAGTGGAGAAACCTGTAGGCGAACACTGTCCAAAAGAAGGCCAGGGAGCCTTAGTACTAAAACTGGCTCAGATGAGGTGGTTTCAGGTAGAAATTCTAGGAAATGAAGGAGACATACTTAGGGCTTTATGCAATGATGTTGAAAATGGGGAATATGATTTTGATTGATCCCATTAGGAGGCCTAATAAATGAATGTGACAAAATTTCCTATATCACCCCCCAAAAACAACGTTTGATGCCTCAAAATTCTCCCAGAAGGTTTTAGACCCCAATTTGACAAACATGGTCTTGCCGGTAAAAATTATCTTGTGATATTATTCCTCCACTTTTTCCACTCTGAAATCATCGAGATGGATGAAAAATAATATAATGATCTAATGAAAATCAATGTTCCAACTTTAAGCTAAGATAATTTTCCATAATTATATATAATATAGGTGAAAGAGGGTAATGCTATTGCAATCCTTGAGAGGCATGAGAGAACCCTGCCACACACGTATTTATCAATAGGGAAATCCATGGAGCTTTGATGCATACATAAATCCATTGGATAAATTTTTCATAAAGGAAAAAATTCTCCATCACTTCGAAGGGGAATTCATGATTGACTCTATCAAAGACATTATTCTAATTTTATGACCATGCCTTTGACTATAATTTTGATTATAATTAACTACCTCTTGGGCCAAGATGATGTTGTCAAATATTTGTTTCTTATGCATAAATACTCCATAATTTTATGAGATAATTCTTGGTAGAATAGGCTTGAGCCTTTTTTCCAGAATATTTGAGATCACTTTATATGAAACATTGCACAGTGAGATGGATAGAATATTGCAAAGGAAGTTGTATTTTTTTCTTTTGGGGTTGAGTCTAAAAATGAGGAGTTGATTCCTCCCGCCATATATATTTTTTTAAAGGTATGAACAAACATTCTAAAAAAATCATATTTTATTAACTCCCAAAACTAATGGAAGAAGTGAGCTGAGAATCTATCAGGACCTGGAGATTTGTTTGGATTGAAGGAGAAGGTAGCTTGACAAATTTCCTCTTCAGTAGGAAATTTTGTCAAAGAATCATTATCCTTTCGTGTTATGGATTCTAGGATATTTTATATCATAAATTTTTATGCTTCAAGGTTTCTTGGAGTTGAGGCACCATACAACTCTTTGAAATGGCTGACCACTTCCTCTTTCAAGAGTGTGAAATCTAATATTTTTTTCCCTCTAACAATGATCTCTTTAATATTTTTAGTCTAGTTGCTACTTTTACCGTTCTTTTGGAAGAATATTGAGTTCATATCCTTGGCCTTTAACCATATGGTTCGTGATTTTTAGAGCGAAGTATCATATTCTTCTTTAAGGACTTGATGATATACTTGCAAGTCTGCTATTTCTTCTTGTAATAGCTCATATGTCACTAGCTCATTTTCCAATTAATTTTGTATTTTCTCCAATATTTTTTCATGTTTTTGGATATTTCCTTACTTAAATGATTTTTTATTTTGAGCCCACTATTTTAGAGCTTGATTCACATGCTTAATATGTGATATAAAACTTAACGAATTTTCCCATATTGGGCTTTAATGGAAGGGGAGAGGACCTAATTCCATGTCATCAATGATGTCCAGGGAAATCAGGTTATGTTCCAAGCTATTCCATGGTAAAATTATGGAGCTAACTAAAACATTTTGAGATAGGAAAGAATCTGAGATTAAAAATTTATCTAATCGATCTGCTATGTGCCCAAGCCCATATCTCTTATTACTCCAAGTGTATTTTTTGAAGAGGGGATTAATTTCCAACAAGTTGATATTGTGGATAAAACTTCAAGATGCTCCTTGAATTGATCTCTAACCCAAAGTGCCCCTATTTTTTCCCACTGATGCAAGGTATTATTGAAATCACCACATATTATGCATTCTTATCAAAATATTGTGTTCCCAATGGCCACTAAAGTGTTCCAAAATTTTTGTTTTTATATTAATTAAATATACATGTAGATATGTACAAAGTTACGTACCCAATTAGAATTAAGGTGCATAAATTGAGTTTCGAACCAATGGGGTTTTGAACTATAGTCTAATAGTATGAGAGATGTTTGATTCCAATTTGTAGATATTCCACTAGAGGCTCCTATTACACATACATAGAGGATCCCACTTCAATTCAATATCTTGTGATGGTTATATGGGATCTCTTAATCCCCATTTTTTTCTCCCAGAGTAGGATAACTAAGGGTATTTCCTTCTTGATCAATGATTTCACCTCCTCCATTATTTTTACTGACCCCAATCCCCTACAGCTCTAGGAGATGACTCACATTACTTATTTGTTATGTTGGAATCCCCTTGATTAGGAGTTGTGTTTCCTCCTTTCCTAGTGTTTTGATATTTTTTGTGTTTTGAATCCAAGATCACTTGTGTTACCATTTCTTTATCCTTTTATATTTTTTCGAGCCTAACCTCTCAGTTGGTCCTACAACCTATGTTTTGATGTAACCTTTTTAGGTATTTTTCATCAACATAGCTTGTAATGGAAGGACCCAATATAGAGTTTTGGTGGGAGAGGAATTTCTCTTCTTCTAAAGAAGAATCCACAAATTGGTTCTCTAGAACCAGGTCTTCTTTCAATGGTAGCATGGATTAATCTTGCTTTTATGGTTCATTTCCTATCCCCGTATTTTTCTCCTGATCTTGTGTATTGTTTTCAATAATTCCCCCTTATTCTAATACCAACTTGAGAGATTCAAAGCTATTATATTTCATGTTTTGACATTACTCATTCGTTCTCCTCCTTCTTGATTGGATCGCTTGTGGGATGATGGAAGTTTTCCTTTATTCCCATTCTAATTTGTTTTTTTTACAGAATGTTCTATTATTTTGTTGGTCCTCTATTTTTTTTTTCTACTGCAATTAACCTCCCTCATTCCCTTGATTTTTATTCTCCTCCAACTTGAATTTACAATTCCTTATAAAGTGGCCATATTCATGGTAGAATTTTCATTTAAAGGGAATATGATCATAATTAACTTCCAATAAATGTGTCTAATTTTCTAGATTAAGGGCTATTGTAGCTAGGATCCCTTTATCTAGATCTACCTCAACACATATCCTTTCACATGAAAAAACACCCTCCTTTTGCTCCCTGTGATCAATATAATTACCAATTTTTTAAATGTACTATCATTTCAACAATGTAATGGCAAGAAGGGAATTTTTACCTAGATAGGGATAAAAAATGGGACATCACTATCTGGGTTAAAAATCTAGGCTCTGTATGTCCAAATATAACCCATGGGCTACCATGCAGTAAGGTCCGCTTTGAAGGATCAAGTCCCAATCTTCTTTGTTATCAAAGAAAAATGTAAACAACCCTTTTCCATAGAAAGCCAAATAAATAGAACCCTTGATCATAGGTTTCCATGATTTCGCAACCCATATCCTCGTAGATTAGGGGGATGGCTAAATCCCCGCGAATTGGAAAACTAAGCCCCTTTGAACCAACTACAGGGCTCTCACTCTTTAATGTGGCGTGGAAACCTCAACCTTCAAAATTTCTTCCAAATTATGGATGAAATGAGAAGGCTTAGCCTTTGGGAATCTCATCAAGTGTGTGACCAACATGTTAAATGCATAAATGTCCAAGGTAGAGTTGGGGGTAGATACTTTCTTGATCTAGTCATCGAGCTAAAGAGAAGCAACGTCACCTAAATTCCACAGAGAAATCAATCTCCTCGAGCCTCAGAATGAAATAAATTTAATGCATAACTAGTGGTTTGCTTAATTTTACATTAGTTATTTACAACTTGTGTACTATTTGGAGATTGGAGTGAGAGAAAAATATTTTCATTCATAGTTTCTTACATTAGCTATTTTGATAGCTCATGTACTATTTTACAAATCAGTTTTAGAGTAACATACATCTAAAAAACATATCAAATATTTAAATGAAACTTTTAAACTATACTAATATTTGCAAATGAATATTAAGATCTCGTAGTTTTGTTCTAGTCTTATCAAAGCTCCTATTTGGATTTTTTCCTCTTATGGATGGGGGTGCTAAGAGGGGGTGGCTATTATGAATCCAACATATGATTTGTGGGATTCATCCTCGGTCTTTGGTCCATATTTTGTCTTTTTCTAATTTTGAGGGATATTCTTAGCTATGGGATCCTTTAGTGTAGTGTGTCAATGTCCCTCCTTCTGCGTTTGAAAATCCTTCACTTCCTCATGCTCATTCTAACCATTTTCCTCATCTCTAGATATGGGACCTCCTTATCTTTAGTATCAATTCTCTACTCCTCACTCAAGACTATATAAATTTGAAGTCGAAGGAGCTTTGCTCTACTTGAATTGGTGTAGATATCTTTCTTCTTATATTTTGGACCATTTGTGTGTAGTTGGGATTTAATAGGTTCTCACACTATTGTGCATTATTTTTACAAAATGATTGTATTCATGGTATATATTGTATTTGATGGGAGTTGTTCAAGGTCCATCCCCTGAAGATGTCATCATTTGTCCAAGCTTAGTTGTATAACCTTGGGAAGTCCCTTATCCAAGTATATCTCAATGCATACTAATACTCAAGTGTATTTATTTTCCTTATGAAAGTATTTCCATATGTTGTTTCTAATAATCCAGTAAATTGACTCATCCCAAATATTAACAATAATTGTATAACTGCACCCAAACTAAGCTTATTTTTTGGATTTCCTCTCCCAAATTGAAGTACAAGATCTAACATTTCATATACAAACCTCTAAGACCATAAAATATTAACCACTTCTAAAAAAAAGACCCGTGTCTTCCTTGAGTTGTAAAAGTTGGGTAATATATCCTACATCACAAAGGATGTATGGCATCATTCCAATTATGAGAAGTCCCTATTAATCATTTAACTATTGATTGAGAGCTTAATGGTTTGGAAAAACCCAATAAAGTTCCTACTGAGAGTTTGTTTCGTAAAGAAGAGTTATTTTTTCTTAGGAGTTAGGGTTGTAACTTGAACCTTTGAAATGTTGTTATGACAAATTTGTCTCCACTGATTTATGCACTTTTTTCAACTTTTTCATTCTCATAACAAAGTGTTAAAATACAATGATTTCCAATTTAAATGTCTTCTCCTATGTGCTCCTTTGATGAACTAAAAAGTCATATATCATGTATTATTTACCTAAAAGTCATCTCAATAATTTATTTTCAGCAATAACAAAGATTAAGATAAAATCACTAATTACAAATAGAAAATTTTCATTTTCTTCAATACAATTTCTCATGGGTAAAAATTATTTCATATTTTAATTAAATTATTACTCAAAAAAAGGGGTCTCTCCACTTTGAAATGACTCTCATATTATATTTACCAAAAAAAAACAACTTATCATTTAATTTGGAAAAGGGTAAAAATTTGGAGCACTTTATTTATGTGGAAACCTTACCTTCCTCTTTCACAAGTTATCAATACCTCAATGTCTCATTATATGACATGTAGGATGAGCTAGGTACTATTGTAAAGGAAACGAGTTTGGAAAGTAACAAACACTTCAGATAGAGTGTTTGGGACCAACTTCTTTTAACATTTGATATAGAGTGTTTGGGACCAAATATAGAGTGTTTGGGACCAACTTCTGATAGAGTGTGCATTATCAAGACACCAATTATTGCTTTTTCAAGGTGCAAGTCAACATTACTACATTGATTATTACATCATATATATTAAATTGTCAATTGGCACTCAACAAATTGACCACTTCATTTCGACTAAAAACAACATAATGTGATAGCGGTCCCAAAGCAAGTATACCTAAATAAGGTATACCTAAAGTACAATTTACAGATGACATATAATTTGTAAATGTAGGGGAGCAATAATTCCCAATACAATATAAGGTAGAGGAGCTACATCTCCCTTCTTATAAATTATTCCACTCCCCATAACAAGACACCCACTAAATCTTAGAATTTATTTCTTTATTTATAATTTCCCCACATGGAGAATCACGGTTTTTCTTGAACCATGTGATATGAGTTGATATTATTTTGACTTTATATAGAATGAGGTATAGTATTTTACTTTGAATTTCATGTAGAATTGCAAAATAGTTATTAATCTTAATATAAAAAGTTAATTTAAATTATTGTGGTTTAAGTTGTTAAGTTTCTTTATTAATTTCATATTAAAAAATATTAAAAAAATATTTAAATAATTACTTGTTAAATACTTGACTAATCGTATTTTAATAGTGTAATTCTTTCTTAATTAACTATACTAATGCATATTAATTATAAAAAGAAAAAATTCATTCAAAAGTATAAAAGCATTTAATTTTTTTTACAACCTTATCAATTTTAAATTTTAAATTTAATTTTCATTTCATTATAATGATAATTGACTTATTGTATATAAAAAAATGAAATTATTTCTTAGATTCAGTTTATTCTAGTCTAATTAATAAAATGATTTTTTTGGTATTTTTTTAGTTAATTTTGCCAAAATATGATTGAAATTTTTAAAAATCATAAGTTTAAATTTTTTAATTTACAAAGATAAAGTGCTCCATTGTGTTTAGAGTGGTGAACCCATTTATACATTCTAAAATGTATTTTAAATAACAAGAAATCACAATCTCATCAAAATTGTATTTACTCATTAAATTATTAATTGAAAACTAAATCATAATCATACAAAATTTTAAAACGACAAATATTAAACTTAAATTGAATCATGTATATTTAATAATTAAATATATAATTTATTATTATTATTATTATTATTATAGTCTATACAATAATAATTAATTAAGAAAAATGTTATTAATTTTATTAAAAACACGGTTTCTTTTCGAATCAAATTAGGATAAATATATGGAGTGATTCAAGTTAATTTTCATATTTATTTGAGCATGATTTGAAAATTATGATAAATCTATGAGTGATTCAAGTCAATCTTTATATATATTTTGATCATAATGTTATTTGAAATTGAAAATTGAGAATAAAAAATAAAACAATAAATGATCATATTTACATTTTAATTATGCAATTTCATAATTTGAGATTTAAAAATCATAATTTTTAGATCTAAAATTCAATGGTTAGCCATGATCGATCATATTTTCTAATTATAATTAATCATGGTTTTGAACATCATATCAATTGTTCTTTTCTCCATCTAAGTGTTTCTTATCTTGTCTATTGTAGTATTTTATTGGTCACTAATAAAAGGTGTATCTATCTATGTATGCATGTTTACACAATGCACGGGTTATGCATTTGAGTCTCATGGGATTTTTCTCTCATACAAAAATTATGAATAATAAGGAAGTCTAGTAGTGTACATTCATGTTTATAACACCAATAGTGTAAGAGGTGAAGTCGATCTTGGCCTCAACATCTTGCATATTTAGTAAAATGATAAGATACAATAAAGTTATGTAAAATAGATTATATTCATATAAATAAAGGAGGAATTGAATGGCAACAAAGACTCAAAATGCAAAAATAGCATCACCCTAGTTACATATCAATCCAATGCCATGCAAACACACATAGTGGAAAATACCTGCAATTTTATTCTTATTCAAAGCTTACCTTCTCCTTTTAAATTGGGTTTGTTGTCATATCTATAGTGGGCTCAACCTTCACTATCAAATTGTGTCTTCATCCGTAAGACTAGGTTCAAACCCTTTCAACATTGGTTGCATGCACATGTGCAAGCTTTTGCTATTTTTGACCCTCACTCATAAAGGTAAAAGTAGCATGTAATGAGCAAAGGAGGGATTCAAAATCAATAAAAAATTTGAGCTTCCAAGCAATCAAAGAAAAAAAACTATATGACAAAATTTAACATCATAAATGACCATGCAAATGATCTAAGAAAAATCCAATACTTCAACTTGCAAACACCATTAGCAATTAGACATAATTTATTCATAATGCCAAGGAGAATCAATGAAACAACCAACAAATATAGGGTATTTTTCATTGAAAGACAAGTAAGAATATGAAACTTTGGATTAGAATCGATAGTAGGAAGAGTTTGACACATTAACATGTACATGTTGCATTCAACATGGTGGTATTAAGGTGTATACCTCTACAATCAAGTAGCACTATTCAAGTTGTTTAACTTCTTCAAAGTCCCAAATAAATATTATTTCAAAGTTTACAAATCATATCACACATTTTTTTTCAAATCCATATGGTTTATATGGGTTACCGTCCTAATATTTTTCTTATACTCAATACCTTAGATCTTCATCCCCAACCATATGCAATACATCAAATATTTTAATGCCATAAACCTTATAGCTTTGGATTTAGATCATAGTTCATTATTATCCACATAATTGAAAATATGAACACACATGCATATATACACATACACATACACATACACACATTCTTTTATGTATTTAAACACAACTATGTATGTATTAATGAGTGATGAAAATCGAACCCATTTCTATTTTTTCTATTTTCACAAAGATTTATACCTCACTCACTTTTGCTCACTTTTGCTAGTACATATAAATTGGGGAATTTCACTATCCTCTTCACAACATACATTTCTAACTAGAAATCCATTACTTAGATATGGGTGTTGATTTCAACTTGTGTATGAATGTATTACTTATGGATTGAATGTATCCACACATAAATTAATTAGCATGATGTTAACATCAAATATTGCATTGATTTACATATAAATCGTGGATGAGCTTTAACATTGATGGTAGAGTTAAGGGCCATGACAGAGTTAAGGGCCATGGGATTAAAATGAGTTTTGTTTATGGCTTGTTGAATTGTATCCTAATATTTTGTTTAAAGCTTGATACGGCATCCCTTTGACTAAAATAAAAAATCTCAGGCCATGAGGAATATAGACACTAACTTTTGTTTTATCGTATTTATTATGCTTTAGTGCATTTCTCCATGCAAATTGAATGTATTTGATTGTGTTAGGTTTATACAAATTATTTTAATGATCTAGGATGATCCAAACCCTGGCCTGGATTATTTTAATTGTGTTAGGTTGTTATTAGATGTAGACGTGAATGGGATGATTCGTGAATAATTGCAATTTATGATTTGTATAGGGAATACACAACACACATTGCTTGGATTATATGTTGGTTGATGATATGAAATGTATGAAGAATCTACTTGCATGAGTAAACCATTACGATTCAATAAAGATAAACTCATGGCAAGACAATAAACCACGTCGTTGTAAGCAATGCTCCCCATTCACCTATTTACTATTTGATATATCTCACTTGTAATTTATGCACAAATTAGTCATAATATCATATCCTTGGCGGCATTGGAACTAGTTACTATAGCTTGCAGGGTGTATAATGATGCATGTTTTTAACGTTGGCTTGGTTTTATGATATTTGATGATGCATAAATTTTAATTGTGGGAATGGAATTTTGGGGTATGATGCTCAAGTTATTCTTAATTGCAATCAAAGGAAAAGGGTATGATGCTCAAGTTATTCTTAATGGAAATCAAAGGAATTTTCCTTTAAGTTAAGGTTGTGCAATTATTCCACCACTTGTTAATTGTGTACCTTGGTGGGACCATATCTCCACTACTATTGGAAATGTTTTGCTCTATTATGCATAGTTCTCTCTTCATGTAACTTTTGTGATAACGAGAGTGAAGATCATGTTTGGTGAAAAAATGTGCTCCATGTATATAATCTAAGAGATCATTAATGATTTTAATGGGGAAGTTATATTTAATTCTCAAGTTGTTAAGGAAGTGAAAATTAGGAAACAATTACCAAGTGCCTTATTTTTTAATGACCATTATGACTAGAGAAAAGTAGGGGATAATACTAAGATGAATGATTATAACAACTTATAGCTCTTATGCAATATTTAAAATATAATTCTTTTCTACAAATAAATGATGATGATGATATGGCTTCACATTGGGTGATAGACTAGTTGGAAATTTTGGGATGCTATGATCATGCTCTCCATGTGAGGGTGGTAATCCTTGGGGTTCTTTAAAGACTTGTTGACATTTGTCCAATACTAACTAAAATCTAAATGAATGAGATGAGAATCATCCTCAAAGGATTAAATATCATGGAAAAACATAATAATGCTAGAATGATCCTTTTTTAGAAGCTTTTTAGTATGGTGGGAGTAGATGGTTTCTACAGAGCCTACTTTTATACATTTCAGCATGTTGTAATTTCCATCCTCTGAAAAAGTCATGTATAATTCCAAGGAGTCAATCGTGATGGAGCATGATGTTCATATCCACTGCACAACTAAATGATGTCACATCCACCCATTTTAAGGGAAAACATGTGAGATTTTAGGGAACACTCACCCATTTAAATCTTCATTGTTTGACATTAGACATCACAATTCATACACCCCCTTTGACAATCATAATTTGAAAGTTGTTTATAACATGGATATATTTTGGAGCAATATTTTGGGTAACAGGTTTTTTAATTTGCGTAAAGGAGTATCACGCAGAAGGTTACTACACAGGAAGATCATCTTAGGGTTAGCACACAAAAGTGCGAAGAATAAACTGTTGGGCTGATTTTTTATGACTACTAGCCCATAGTAATGTCTACCCACTTGTAGTAATAAGGGGTTTTTGGATGGTACCTTAGGTCCACATGTAAAACTATAAATAGAAAAAGGATGAGGGGTAAAAGAGATAATTTTGAGATACTTTTTGGGAATCTTGAAATAAAGATATGTAGTCTTGCATTGTAATGGTAAATGATTTACTAGGCTAGAGAGTTGTGATGGATGTGAATGTAATGAAAGAATTACAGTGTCAATAGAAGGATATGTTTTGGCTTATTTTTTCTATTTGCACAATGTTTAATGGCTTGTCCGTTTTCATGATATTTTTACTTTAAGTATATGCATGATGGGATTACTTTGCAAAATAGGGGCATACTTCATTTTTCTCTAAATATTTGTAATAATATGTTGAATATAAGTAACTTTAGAAAAAGGTCCATGTCTCCTTCATCATTTTAGATCTATTCAAGTTCCTATAGTTCCCCATAAATGCCTTGGGTGAGACTTCACTTGCTTGCAGATGTTGCTAAAAGGGTTGATGTCTATTGGGGTTTTTTTGGAAAATTCTCTTTAACCTTGGGTTTGCCCCTTATGCGCCAAAAAATGATTAAAAATTATTATGTTGTTGAGGATGGGATATTTGGTTGAAGGTCATGTCAAGGCCTACTAAGGAGGAGATACAATAGTGGGTGGAGACTATAAATCAACAAATCAACCATAAAAAATGGATTCAAAGGTATGTTTTTACGGATTTTCATGAAATAGTATATGTTTAGTTTATGGTTGTCTTGGTTGAGTGGTTACAAAGGTTGGTAGAAGAGCACGAAAATTGGCATCCTATTGTACCACACAATATGATTCTAGAATTAATCCAGAGGGTGAACTCTAAGTAACAAGGTTGCTCATATAGTTGATTTTTTGGTTGAATAGTGTGTTGAAAGAATATATTATTGAATTTGTTGTAAAGGGTACCCAATGATATAGTGTAACTAAAAGGGAATTATTTAAGGGACCATAACGAAGATATTTGAGATTTTTTCCTACTTAGATAAAATTTCTATTGTGTGACAAAGGAGTTATTTCATGGGAATTTGACAAGATAAGAAACTAAATTTCTTTGTGCATGATGGGGAGATTGGGGGCTGACCACTGGATGGCCTAAGGGAAACAAAGGCATCATACGTAGTAAAAAATAAGAAAATAATAGAAAATTTGAGGATTCGAAGGCATCATAGAGAAAAAAAGTGTGGAGAATTTGAGAAAGGTATGAGCACATACATCGATGTTGGAAGAAGCACAACAAAAGAAGTGAGCAGAGTGTTGTGAAGTGGAACGAGTTTTCGGCTCAATATCGAGATAAGGAAAAAATCTACATCAGAACCTATGACTGAAATAAATATAGTAATACAATAGAGAAGGTACCATAGTAGTGAAGGTTGGTAGCATTGGGAGTTTAGAGACCAAGAAGAAGAAATTAATGCAGACCATTTGCAAGACGAAGTACCATACATAGAAGGTAATGGAAGATCACGTAACCTAAATAATTATAGGAGAAAGAATAAGGAATAAAATCATCAACTTATTCTAGAAAAGAAAGATCTAGTGCATCCCACTGACCCTACTTAAGTCATAACCTCTGTCGAACCCATGACCTTTCATGCTTTCCAACTCATGAGGTAAAATCATCTAATATTTTTTTGCATATGTTTTTAATAGGTGAAGGAGGTAAGGATAGTAGTAAGGATAGTCAAACTAGTGAAAGTAATAAAAAAAAAGTGGAGGAACCCAAAGCATAAAAGTATGGTCAGGAGAGGTGTCACAAGGAAATACAACATAATACAGTATGACAGGTGTTGATCCCACTTTGAAAAAGGCTATTTTTCATGGGACCAAGATAAAGGATCTACAACAACATTTTTTTGTTTGTGATATTTTATGGACTATTAAACAGGTCTAGGATGAATAAACAAAGGTTGCACAATTGGAACCCACTTTCAAAGACCATGACTTACCTAGTATATGAAGTATAAGGCTAGTGCACCAATCAGGTATACCAAGTCCTTGGTAGACATCAAGTAAGCATTGTTGAAGGAATTAAAGAAGCCAAAATCAAAGTCTCAATGTATTATAAGGATCAAAGAAATCAAACAGAACAGTAATGAGTCAATATGGGACTTCAACCAGAGATTTAAGGTGTTATTGGACAAATAGACATTTTAGATTCTAGATGCACAACCTAAGGAATGGTTCATCACAATATTGTTGCCTCATATACACATCCCATTAACATAACAAAATATTATGTTGTAGTTCAAACATTATAGATTGCCATGAAATTATAAGCATATCCTACAGGAAGTGAAAGCACCACATGAATGGCTTAGGTTCAATCAAAACTAGCAACATTAACACTACAATTACAAGGTCTATCCAAAGTTAAGGAAAAGCGCAGGGAGGTATAGTGTGTTGTATGTAGAAAACAAGGTCACCATATAAATGATTGTCCTACCATGACAAAGTATATGACTACATGGGCTGAAAGCCATTTGGTGCAAGGCACGAGCGTGTGGTGTGAAATTTGTGGATTATGGGGTCACTCACTCATAACTTGTCCCATGATGCAGAAATATTAGACCTTAGTTAGAAATTTGTTTTCCAATTTTTGTAAGTTCATGGGACATGATATCCATACATTCACGCACTAGAATTTATAATGGAGCACACTTTTGATACATATATGGCACGAAATACCGAGGGGACTGAAGGAGGAGCACAAACTTACAACCCACCAAGAACCTACAATTGACTAGGTAAAGGCCAAGGAATGCAAGGAAGAGGAACGTGTTTCTGAGGCAGATGATAGGAAGGATTTGGAAGAGGAAAGGTTCTATTTATTTTCTATAACTATACACAACCAAGACATGTTGTGTGGGATTTACCCAACCCCTGCACAACTTGTATGTATTATATATAGTTGGACCATTCTATTGAGTATTGTCCCAAGTTGAATGTGAATCGGTAAGAGAAGATAGGTCAAAATGTGTAGATGATAGTTGTTGAAGTGTGTTGGGACCATCCACAAGTAGGATAATTTATGCGAGGAGGAACATGGATAGAGTGGATAGAATTGGACAAGGAAACTAGCCTCATTAGTGGGTAAGAAAATCCACTAAACCAACTTCAAATTTTGATCAAGTAAGAGAAAAGGACACATGAAAGGAATCTAGAAGAGAGTTTAATGTGATAGAATGAGGCCATCAAGCTCAACCACACATCAAGGAATACATGTTTATGACATTCCCCCCACTATATAAAAAATTAACACCTAGAAAAGTTGCAGAAGAGGTAAGTCCTTGTTGGGTGACATAATTGAAATTTGATTCCTCAACACTTAATTATCAATCCAAGGCTTTGTAAGCTTCAAGGCATAGTTCTGATAATGCCAAGGTTTTTGGGTTCACTATGTAAATCCTATATCTATCCCTGTAATTAAATCACTCAGGTTTAAAAAGAACAAATTTAAAGAAATCTTTTTAGTTCTATTCGTGCACTATTAACACAATGATACCACGCCACTCCAGAGATTATACATTCACTTAGAAAAATAATAATCAAATACTTTGAAAAATATTTCGAAAACAAAAAAACTTAGGGTTCATTCCAAACCATGCAAGCTCAATCATTTTGAAACAAACTTGTTCCTGTACTAAAAAACTTTTTGAAACAAATATATTCCCGCACTTAGTTCCTATACTAGGAAAAACAAAACAAATATCTTCCTGTACTGGGAAAATAAAACAACTTTGTTCTTGCACTCAATAATCCTCAGTTCCTATGCAAAAAAGAATATTTTACAACACACCTAAACTCAACTGATGTGAAAAGAAACCTTTCTTGAATCAATACACTCATCATACTCTCTTTAACTACTTAACGCATAAATATCAAGATAAGATGAATACTTTATCAAATAACAGAGAAAATATTAAACTCCTATGCAAAAATAAATATATCACCTCATAGGTTTTGTTTATACACTGTTTTTCTTTGATTAATAATGTATTTGAGATAAACTCTTGCGTTTATTAGATATGAAAAAAGATTACTACACAAGAAGGATTCAACTGATAACTTCAAATTAATCAATGACAACAATATTTTGTTCCTGTACCTAAAATATCCAAGTAGCCAAATGATAATATGGATTCAACATGACGAAAAATACGGTGTAATATTTAAATCATAAAGTTCTCAATAAAAAAAGAAACAAGTACACTCACACAGTGACACTATCAAATAATAGTAGTCACCAGAACATAGGTTTTCACTTTCTTATTGCATATAAGCAATCACACACACACACACACACACACACACATATCAGCCACCAATCAAGATCTAATGAATAATTTCTTTCCAACCATGCAAATCTTCACTCAAAAGAACTATACACACCACAAAGTATATCTAAACTTTTAACTGAAAGGGTGGATTTGAAAACAAAAAGGAACCTCCCAAATCTAAATCCTTTCTATGTATTACAATAAACATAAATATCTCTTCAATGTTAAACTTCAAGAAACAAACCCAAGTATGAACACAAGAGTTTAGATTTGAACCTATATTACCCTTTCAAAAAATTGCACAAGGGTTTATCCGGTCATACACACATGTTGCAAGAAACCTTCACACACAGATAAAAACCAAACCATTCATGTATCACACAATATGATAGATAGAGGGAGAATGAGATGGGTTGGTTGGGCCCTTAGCCAACCAACTAGTTTCACTTTTTAATTAAAGAGGTTAATCTATTAAAATAGATTTATCATCACAGGAAATAGAAGGAACAAATGCATGAACCTTATATTAGCCCTCTTTTATTAAATAAAAAAAAATTATCTACCCAATACATGTAAGATAATGAAAAATAAAACTCTATAGAGGTTGTGGTGATACAAGATTCTTAGAATACAGACACCAAAAATTTTCTACAATATCTCTAACCTACACTTTAATCTAACTTGATATAGACACATTACACTAGCTCACGACCATATCAAATTGATAAAAAAATATGAAGTTGTTGGAAACTAATCCCTAACTTTAGAAACCCTCAAACGCTCCAATACATTTGTTGGAAGACAAGAACAAAACTTCAAGAGTGAATGCACACCTTTCTCTTTGATAGCTGAGACCAACTCCTAGTCAGACTTCTAGAATCAACGACCTTCCAATTTTGGTGTGAATCAGATTAGTGCAGGAATATCGGGATCTTCCTATACCATAACCACTTTGATTTCGAATTAGTGAACATGTATTTCAAAATTCATAAGGTAATGTAAATGGTAAGTTACATAGGAAAACATTGACCTATTTGACCTTTAATTAAGGTAAGCATACATTATCCATTTACCCAAAGAATCATTAAAAGAAACCAAAAATAATTGGATAAAGGTCTTACTTGAGTTGTGAAACAGAGGCTAAGGTAGGGTTATTTAGGTAAAAGTAAGAAAATAATGACAACCAACATTCCCCCAACCTTGTCGTGTTGTGTGTCCTCATACAACCACTAACCTCTGCAAAAAACAAAAATAGGAAAACCATTCCTTCTCATTTCTGAATTTGGATATTGATTCCTGAACCCTCTGCTTTAACCTTCTTCATTTGAGTCTTCCTCATACGTCTTTCCATCTTCTTAACATGATTTCTTAGGTGGGTTGAATGGAATCTCCACTTTCTCAACAACTTCTTAAATTCAACCACTGCTACTAACAATTCTCCATTCTTGGTATTTAATGTTTCATTTTGAGTTTCCGAAAACCTATTCAAGACCTCAAGCTCTTGAATTTGTTGTTTCAAATTTTGAATTTTATTTACCTTCTTCCTAGGAGTAGAGTCCTTTAATTTTTCCTTTTCCTTTTTTTCTTCTTGTATCTTCATTTATTCTACCATGGATCCAATAAGAACATCATCCTCATGCTCTTATTATTTCTTATTATGTTGAAATCCTTCTTGTTCCACCTCTTACTCATGGGCCACCTTCTATCTTTTATCCTTCTTCATCCATGATGCTAGAGGAAAACCATAGTCATCATCCTCCTCCTTGTGTTCTTGACTTGCAACATGGGTGACCATTGCTGCTACTCTTCCCATAAGAGAGAGATTATATTGCACATATATATTTTCCACGGGGATATCCAGTGGAGGTTCATCATGGGAAACAAGTCTCTCCTAGATGACTCAGATTACGCAATGATTTGAGTAATTTTTTCTAACACTTAGTAAAAAAAAAAAAAAAAAACTTACTACGGGACCTTTTACTGACATAATTTTGTATGCAAACATGAATGATACATTCTTTAAATAATGTTTTACCATCGCATCAACATTATTCAAATAAATCCAAACAACTACGAAACAAGCAACATAAACAACCATGAACACTCATAACACCGATATGATAACGGAGTTTACCCTGGGGGGGAAAGGGTTACATCTCTAGATTCGTTTAGAACTACGAACCACTTTATTATTCTGAGACATTCTCCTTCTTACAATGGGCTGAAACTTCTCACAAATATGTGGATAATGCTCCTTAAAGAGTTGCCTTCTCACAAATGGTCCAAAGGCGCTCACAGAAGATATATTTCCTCAGCACCAGAAGGGCTACATTTTCTATCAGAACAAGGCTTAAAACTCTTACAAAGCTCCTCCAAAAACTCACACCAAAAATTCTCCAAAAGACTCCCCCCCTCAAAAATCTCACATCATGAGTTTATATAGTTTTTCCCCATCAAAATGATATAACTCCTCAAATCCACAATAGTAGGATCTTAAGACATTTTAAGGAAAAAAAGCTCCATGATTCTATGATCTAAAACATACCCAAGGGAAACAATAGTAAAATCCAAACTTCATGGATCTCAACCATGCCAAGAGACCTCAACCTCTCATTGAGAAATAGAAAATTAGTTGTGAGTTCAATTCTCACATAAAACTAATTTCTCAAATGGAAAATAAGTGAATATTTTGTGAGTCATTTTCATACTACTTTCAACATTATCCACTTTACTTATAAATGAAATAATGCATTAATCTTATTCCTAAATTTTTCACCTATCATAAAATTTCTTCATGGTGCAAAAAGTAAACTTCTGCATTTGTGGAGATCCTCCTAGATCAATCCTCTCAAAAAGAAAATTTTTGGTCCTCCAAAAGTATCAATCTGAACCTGTAAATCTCTTTACTAGCTGTATATCAAATTTTCAAATTTTCTTGAAGGGTGCATCCCCATTTTCCTTCACTTCTGTCTGTCGAAATCAGAATGTTGAAGCCATAATCTGCATATTTTCCATTTTCTATTTCATCTTTGTCAACTCATAATGAAGCACTCTTCAAGGTGGATTTCATTTTTTGCAGCATATGGAGATTTCTTATATCCTTCTCCATACATGCTTGAATGTTGCACCAAACAGGAAGATGAAATCGGGTTTGTGTCCAATCAAATATCCATGGGATGGAACAAAGTGATTCAATTCCCGCACTTAGCTTCCTATATGAGGGGTGACTCTAGACGTTCATTCGACCATACAATTCTGGTGTTGAAAAATGAATCTTGTGTCCTGGAAAATAATTGATATGTACTCCTTCGTAGAAACAACATCCATTTCATCCATTATTGCATGCCCCTCATGCTTTGGTGCAACCGCGGGCTGCATTCCATGCTCTAGAGTGGCAACAACAAACACAAATGTTCCTCAGCAAAATACTATTCTGGGGCATGGAAAACTATTGTCTTTAATTCGAATGCATTGTCATCTTGCAGGTTATTATCAAATTTTAAATGACCATAAGTTCATATGCCAATGCATTCAACTCCCCTGCAAAACGTCTGGAATGTCGGGTCCATCCTAGTCTTCTTCAGAAGTCTGTGCGATAGTGGGAAATCTGTAGTTCAGAATCCTTGCATTTTTTACCATGATGTGGAGGAGAAAAAAAATGTTTTATTCGCCATATCGAACAACAGGAGAAGCTCAAAGGTTCTCTGGATCTTTGACATTGACTTTTGAATCCAAAAGTCCAATTTTAACTATTGTGAAAAAAACTGCGGTGAGCATTGAAATCCACTTTTATTAATCCACCACGCCTCTATTGACATGAACAACCTGAGCATTAATCCATGCTCCTTCTTTGGTTGCCAAGAATGCAACCAGTAGAGCCATGTCCTCCAAAAAATTACGTTATATATCCCGCAGTTGATGGATCATCATACTCATCAATCAACGCAGATATTGATGCAACATAAATTTGGGTGGAAATGATCCCAAAAAATCTGTAGATGATCAAAACAACCTTGGTGGAAATCTAGAACAGAAACTGTGCACATATCACGGGAAGAAATCCTACCAAATTCAACTTACACCACTCCCAAAGAAAACAAAATTCTAAGATCCATTTTTTCGTAATATTGGATTCCATGAAACTGATCTATGAGTCAAAGGACGTTAGGATAGAAACTAGAGGTTATGTTTCCTTCATTTTTCCTTTCTTGGCTTCCATCAATATCAAGTTAAGTATATCTCTTTTCTCATTAGAATCGACAGACTCGATCCATTTTTCTTTCATACTGGTTGAACTCGCCAGAATTACTGGCACCATAGACTTTAAGGTAGTGATCTTTATGGTAATTGGAGCCAACATTGCACAAACATACTTGAACATGCAGTTCTAGACCATTTAAAAATAGCTAAAATCGATCTACAAGCTTCTTTATGCCAACATAAGCGTATCTGCCTCAACATAATTACTTCGAGGGTTTGAAGCTTAATTGAAGCTTTGACAAAACACAAAATATTTTTCCCTGTTTTTATCCCTCATTCATTTTCTTCTTCAAGCTGAGCATCTGCAATGCATTCCGGGTGGCTACAAAGGTGAAAAATCTCCAATTACCAAACTACCAAATAAAACATTCCACCCAAGCAAAGAATTTGTTTCTGCTCCATTCCGTTGATGTGTGGTTCTTAACAACAGTTGATTTCTTTCTCGTGAAATGTCTTTCAAATTGGCATGAGTATATAAGGTAATTGTGTTTGTATTGCCTTTGTTTCTTTTAATTAATTAATTATATATATATATATATATATATATATATATATATATATATATATAATTAAAAAATTATTTTTGATTACATGACAGACACTCAACTTTGAAGATATCCCATCCATTTCTTATTGAACCACCCAAATGGTCTCTCCTTCGAATGCTTGACAGGTCCAACATGTTCCATCACATTTTTTGCGACCTCCTTCTTTATTTCATCTTGTGCTGAACTTATTTTTCTCTTTGCAGATACTTGCATGGTTCCCTTGCTTTGGTTGGGATGAAGATGCAGATGAACTTTCCATCACTTACAAATCCCATGACCACTTATTTGGCAATGAGTGCAGAAATTATTTCTGCTACTCTTGTTCTTATGAAATAGAGAATTACCCCTTTGCTTCGTTGATCAGACTTGTCTGTCCAAAGTTAATATTTTCCAACATATTGCAACACAATGATTATTTAACCCACAAAATGTACAAGGTTTCTTATACCATAAATTCTTCTTTGAATTTTTAGTTTTCTTGTAATTGAAAGGAACCCTGGCATACATGTGTGGAGCATACCTTGTAGACCTTTGATTTCTGCAAACCCAAGAAGAATATTTTGACTTCGCTCCTTTCATGGATGGTTTCCTCAATGGACTTGAAGCTCCTACTTCCTTCGATCCCATTGTTTATGCTTGATCATCGACTTTGGCCAGCTCTCCTTTGTTGGTGGAACAACTTCCCATCTGTTCCTCCACAACCTGCTCCAACATAAGCCTCAAATTTCGCTTTTCTTCTTCTGCATCTTGGAGAAGCCTTCAGAGCTCTACATTATTGGCTTGAATGCAATATTTTATCTCACCAAATCTATAATTCTTACTTTCTTCAAGTATTTACCCATGATAATAATCATAATCTTGGAAAAATAGTCAAATCGTTCTGATACCACTTGATCTGAGTAATTTTTGCTAACACTTACTGAAACAAAAAAAAAACTCATTACAAGACCTTTTACTGACATGATTTTGCATGCAAGCATGAATGACACATTCTTTAAATAATGATTTACCACCACATCAACAACATTCAAAGAAAGCCAAAAAACTATGAAACAAGCAACATAGACAACCATGAACACTCATAACACCGATATGATAATGGAGTTCACCCTAGGGGTAAAGGGCTACATCTCTGGATTCGTTTGGAACTACGAATCACTTTATTAGTTATGAGAAATTCTCCTTCTTACAATGGACCAAAACATTTCACAAATATGTGGATCATGCTCCTTAAAGATATGCCTTCTCACAAATGGGCCAAAGGAACTCACATAAGAGACATTTCCTCAGCACCCAAAGGGATAAATTTTCTCTCATAAAAATCCTTCAAACTCTTACAAAGCTCCTCCAAAAACTCTCCAAAAGACTCCCCCCCTAAAAAATCTCACATCATGAGTTTATATATTTTTTCCCCAAAAAAAGGACATAGCACCTTAGATCCACAATAGTAGGATCTTAAGACATTTTAAGGAAAAAAAAGCTCCATGATTCTAGGATCTAAAACTTACTCAAGGAAAAAAAATAGTAAAATCCAAACTTCAAGGATATCAACCTTGCTAAGAGACCTCAACTTCTCTCTGATAGAAAAATAGTTTTGAGTTCAATTCTCACATAAAACTAATTTCTCAAATGAAAAATAAGTGAATATTTTGGGAGTCATTTTCCTACTCACTTTCAACATTATCCACTTTACAATTCTAAATGAAATAATGCATTAATCTTATTCCTAACTTTGTCACCTATCATAAAAAAAATTCATGGTGCAAAAAGTAAACGTATGCATTTGTGGAGATCCTCTTGGATCATGCAATGACCTTGAACTCAGATGGAGTCGCAGGTTTCAATGTCTTCTCACTAAAATAATCATGATGGATTTTCAACAATGCTTGTGTTATTCTCTAGGGCGGCTCTGGCACCACAACGTTGACTTTCACACTCTTCTTTACCTTTAGGCCTTTCTTTTCCTGCTACATTTTTTGTTGAGCCTGAGTAGTCCGGGGTTATTTATCATGTTTACCTCCTTGTTGTTGTTTTCCTTTCTGACACTGGATACCCTTAGATTCTGCATTTTTCTTATTCTTCCCTCTTTGCTAAATTTTAATGCTAAAAACCCTCACAACACCTTCGCTCTGATATGATTCCAAAAATGATTCCCAAGTAGATCCACTATTTTTTAGTTCCTCGCTAGCCGAAATCTTTATCAGTCCATAATGACACAATTTATAACCTAATTAATCCTCTGGGGATTTCTGCAAACTTCTCGACATCTTATCCAGGATTTTTAACAGAAAGTGTCAGAGGTTAATCAACTTACCAGACTCAAAGTGCATAAGGAGTTGAATATGGTACAAGTAATCAGGGAGTATCTTCCTTCACATGAAAGGAATTTCTCTAAAATATACATTAGATGTCACCACTTCTCAAGCATCTCACTCCTTTGCACTCCTTTCTTCCAGTAAACTGCACAATCAAACTTTTCAAAGAACCTAAACCATGCACCTTTCGCTACTTCACCTTTCTTGAATCATTGTCCCCAAGTAGCGGGAAACTCAGTGCCATGTGAAATGAACTTCTCTGTCACTTCAAACTAGAATGAGTCTATAGTAACTATATTTCCATCAAAATTTTGTGCAAAATCCAGGGTGATGGATCAATCATAGCCATTAAACTTATACAAGAAGGGAAGAAAGCATTTTTCCTGTAAAAAAGGCAGACTCATTTCATATTCCATTGTCCCCTGCATCTCTTTTAAAGAGCACGGTTCAATCCGTACTAGTGCCACAATTTTTGTAGTATTGTTGAAACCTACAGTTCTCCAATTGTTCAAAGCTTCAAACTTATTTAAGGATAAACAATCGTGAATTTGCATGATGCCGAAATTATTTCATAATTTGAAATTTGGAGAGTGCATGAATAATTTTCTAATGATTGCATGATTCTTGCAGCAAACACTCATTTGGAATACATATCAGTTCATATCCCAATTCATGGTTTGAAACCATCAAGTTTAAACTCCACATCGCCCAATAAAGCAGTTACCATCCTTGAAGTACGAAATTTGGTTGATAGGACAATAGATTCAGTAAGATTTCTAAAACAGGAAAGGAAATGATAATTAGGAGAAACTATTATACCAACTACAATTTAGAGAGATGAGAAGGTCTACTGCCCTGTAACCATGATACACCGAACACAACATTCAGGGAGATTACCTACACGTACGTTAAGTCCTTGGTCATTTATCTTTCATTTGATCACCAAGGTGTATATGGCAGTTCACAGAGACTTGGTACACCCTCTTGCTTAGATTACCTGAGTGTCATTTTGGTCTTTTCATGACTCTCTAAAAGTGAAAATATCATCGAGCTCTTGTCCTTTCACACTCGTTTAAACCTGAAAGTGATAGAGTCACCTTTTTCCTGTTTCTCAACTCTTAAAATATTAACTGCCCATGAAATATTCCTGGTTAAAGTTATATTCCTTAGTATTTTGTTTTAAGGTTGTTTCCAATGGAAATGTTTCCGGATTTTACCAACCAAGGAATCCCCTCCGAAGGGAATCCTGGTTCTTTTCTTGTTTTTGGGAATGTTGGTGCTCCTTATATGGCAATGTTGTCCCTGCCTGGGTTAACCGTTGGTTTTCCTGTGTGGTTATTCTCCACCTCTGTGGTCTCGAGTATTCCTCCCTCTGTACAACCATCTCCTCCCCCTGAGCAACATCATGCTGATTTGAAGGTGGACCTATCCCCTTCTTCCCTATTTCTTTGTACTCATCCTCTACTTCTCCTGGTGAAAGTCTGTATTCTAGTAACTAGGTGGCTAATAATAAGAAGAAGAAGAAAAGGAAGAAGAAGTCAGATAAGCGAGAGGCCAATGCTGCAGCTATTGCACCTCAGACACCATCCATCGATAAACCATCCAACCTTCCACGGAAAGTCAAATTTGTTGGGTGTGGAGCCTGATTATCTTGTTTATTTTGTATCACAGCATTGGACCCCTGTACCTTAATGGGGTGGCAACACTTGTCATAATTAAATGTTGCCTGGGGGGTCCAGGGAGGGCGGCTACGACTTTATGGAGCCCCCCTGGCGGGTGGTTTCGGGGGCAGTACCCTCGAAGCTAAAAACAGATGTAAAATTGCCTTGTAAAAGTATAGTAATTTCTAGTCAATCTGGGTCATTCATTAGTCGGATGATCTGACGGTAGAAGTTATGTTTAGTTTAGGGTTTTTTTACCTAGAAGGCAACCCCTCTCTTTTGTATGATGGTATTGTATTGCGGTTGTGTATGGTACGTGTATTCTCAAAGCAAGAAACATATAGGGAGACTGTGAGAGAGAACATAGGATATTACAACGGATCTGTTGTAGGTTGTGTCTCTTCATTTTGCTGGATAATAGAAAGGAAGGACTGGGTATTCGGGGTGGACGTAGCCCAAACTGGGTGCACCACATATATCTGTGTCTCTATGGTTTTATGTGTTTTGTTTGCTTGTGTTTTCCACATATTTTATGTGTTTTATTGCTCTGTAATATTTATTTTTCTAACAAAATTCCCTTTCATGTTGTGAAAAGGATACCATCTTCTTCGAGACTGCCCTGGCATTCCTAAGGTACTTGAAGCATGGTCTGACAACCGTCTGCCATTGCCTTTGGCTTCTGGAATTCATATTGGTGGCACATCTTTGACTAGTAATGATAAGACTTGTAAGAATCAAGGTAATATTGCCAATCCCTGTAAGTTGTGTGAAGGGCATAACCCCATTCACCTTTGTCTGTACATGGATGAAGCCAAGAGAGTGTTGGACAACACGACTGTTTCTGCACCCTGCCTTCCGGTTGGTTACCAGAAATTTTCTTCGAGTCCTCCGCTAGTTGATTCCACGATAGGTCAAGAGTCATCCTTGGTCGATCCCATTCCCTCAGAAATTCAAATTCATGAATCCATTCTCGACCAACCATTGGTCGTGGAATTGGTTGATCTAGTCCCACCCATGGTTCATCAGGTCTTTTCCATCAAGAGTAGATCTTATCCCCCTCAATTTCTTCTTGTTTCTTCAAATTCCTCGGACTTGGAGAAAGATTCTCCCATCCCTATAGTTCACGAAGTTGCTCCTCCTGCTCCCATGATGGAGGTTGAGGAGGATTCTCCTCTTTCTTTGGTAACCCCAGGGGAAGACCATTTGAGTTCGATGGTACCCCCTCCAAGTAGTTTGGTCGCTTCCTTCGATTGGAGTTGATTTGCAAGATATTGCGTTCCTTCTTATGTGCCTTTTGAGGTCACGGTACAGGTCTTCGATATGATCGTACATAGCACAATTATAGATGAAGGTGCGTCTGTTAGTATTCTATCTTACACTACTTGGAAAGCTTTTGGTTCTCCATCGCTTGTGCCTGTTACGCAGAATTTGTTAGCTTTTAACAGAGGAACCAGTCAACTGTAAGGGATCCTTCCGAAATTTCCTGTTACTTTGGGAGGGAAAACCGTTTATATAGATGTGATGGTTGTTCCAGGCCCCTTGGATTTTAATTTACCCCTGGGGCGCGACTATACTTATGTCATGGGAGCGCTTGTCTCTTCCCTCTTTCATGTGATCTGTTTTCCACACAAAGGTCGGATCGTGACCATTAATCAACTTTAATTCTTTGGTCCCAACGTGACATCTGATCCATCATCGTCCCTTTCGGATCTTTATCCGTCGGTTTTATCTTCCCCGCCGTAGGTTAATTATGTGGCTACCTATCCCATGCCCGCATTCAGTGATAGTGCCATTTTGCATCATGTGCTGGGGGCATTGGGTCCTAATTTTCAAGATGTTGTTCTCCCATCAGATGTGAACCTCTTGGAATCCATGACCTCTTATTCGTCATGATGAAATATCATCGGAGCATATTTTTTTTTCTTGTGTCAAGCTCCTTAAAAAATGAAACAAGCTGGTCAGAGCATAGTTTGTTTTCTTGTGTCAAGCTCCTTAAAAAATGAAACAAGTTGGTCGGAGCACAGTTCATTTTCTTGTGTCAAGCTCCTTAAAAAATGAAACAAGCTCTTGGAGCACAGTTCATTTTCTTGTGTCAAGCTCCTTAAAAAATGAAACAAGGTCATCGGAGCACAGTTCATTTTCTTCTATCAAGCTCCTTAAAAAATGAAACAAGCTCTTATGAGGATAGTTATTTTACTATGTCAACCTCGTTAAAAAATGAATTAGGTCATGAGGAAAGTTCTTTTAATGTGTCAACCTCATTAAAACAATGAAACACGTTCTTGTTCAATTCGAGTCTTTGATATGATCTCGTAAGATCCCAGTTGAGTCTTTCTTTGATTTCGTAATTTGAACCTTTACTCCCTCCCTCTGTTTACTCAGGTGCGTGGACTGAATCTTGGGGGGCATGTACCTCGAATTGAGTCACCATGTTGGGGGCATGCAAATATTTTTTCAAGAATATTTTATCTTTGTTTCAAGCTTGTGTAAAAATTAAACCAATCCCAAGCATATTTTATCTTTGTTTCAAGCTTGTGTAAAAATGAAACCAATCCTAAGCATAGTTTATATTTGTTTCAAGATTGTGTAAAACTGAAACCAATTTTCAAGCATAGTTTCTTGATTTCAAGCTTGTGTAAAAATGAAACCATTCCCTCTTGTGATTTCCATTTTATTAGCCTGTTTTGCCAGATGAGCCTTGGTTTTCTCATTCCATCGTCACTGTCTTCTCGACTGATCATATGCCTTCACTTGATTGTTTTACCCATTCCTGAGAAACTGCTGCAATGAGTGGTCTTGTTAGCCAGCCTCTTATCCTTTACTTGTTCTGAGTAGTTCCACCATTACCGGAACTAGTAGTTACCCGTAATACCACTCATTCCTCCAGGAGGAGTCAACTTTCAACTCTTTTCTGACTCTCTAAAATTGAAAAGATTTTCGAGACTCTTGTCATTTTGAACTCGTTAAATGGCTGCAAAATGATATCTACCCAGTATATGTTTACCCCTTTTTCGGGCTGGGATAGATTATTTACGAAAAAGGAATACCTTAGCCTATCGTGACTAAGAATTTCTTTCAGATATTGTTTTCTACATTTTCGGATCTGAGGGACTACCTACGAAAAGTGCCATGATGGAGTTTTATTTTCTGCCTTATTTTCAAACTCTCTAAACATGAAAACATGCTGAGTTCTTCCCTTGTCAAACTCGTTAAACCCTAATGACATCAGACTTCGTCACCATGATGTTATTCGAGTTCCTCCTTCCTAGGGCTCGTAAAATGTACTAGGTTGGATTTGTCTGAAGAAAAAACTTATATGACAAGCATATGCTATCCTCTTCAAGCTTGTGTAAAAATAAAGAGGTACTTGCCAGAAATGGTGGGGGGAAATGGAAGTTATTCATCAGTTGTGTCGGCAATATGTCACTCTTGAACATGACACTTATCTGAAGTTCGTGTCGGGTTGGGATATCTTCATTCTCTCACTTTGCCTCCATGGGTTTGGGAAATCTGTTTGCCTCTCATTCGATTACCAATATTTTCAACATGACCTCTGATCCTATTTGAGTCAAAGCTTCCAAATTCCAGAGTCGTGTCACCCATATGTTCAAGAGAAAATCCTTCTGCAGTTTGTACATTCCTTGATCCTCTATTTCAGTCTTGATTCACACTCATATTACCTTCTCTGTTTCATATCGATGATGTGGGATTCATTATGACCCTCCTTTGACGGATCAATTCTTGTCGACTTCAGCTCATTTTCTGGGAAGTTGATCTAGAGACTCCTTTCTCGTACCTTAGAGCTTTCTTGCCCTAATGGAAAGTTCTTCTCATTTGATGACAGGTTCACATCATTGGCCTTCGATCGGGTGATTTCACGAGTGTTCAACTTTAGCTCACTAGTCACATTCCGTGGATTGTACTAGTATTACCTTGAGATCCATTGACATTATGGGTGGTTTCTCTCGCACTTGTTAACAGTTCACATCATTGACTGGTAATCAAGTGATTTTCTAGCATGTTCAACTTCAACACGTCTATTCACATGTTGGAATTTGTACTTTGATCGGGTGGTGTTGGAGCGTAAGACCCTGGGATTCAATCAAAAAATTCCAGGTTGCGAGGAGTGGTGATTCATTCATGATTATACATGATTCTTTAGATGGATGTTTGTGCCCATGCCATGGATCTATTTCATATGATCCCTTCATTCGGATGGCTGCATCCATGCCAAGGATGCATTCACATGATCATCTTTTTGATGGATAGCTGCGCCTATACCATGGATTCATGTATTTTCAACAGAGATTTCAGTTATGTATATGTATCTATTCTTTATTTGTAGGTCTCCCGACAGCAGTATCTGGTTCCTTGCACGTACTTGTAAAGCATTTCACCCCTCACTCATGTTCGGACTTCATGCTTTAGGGGGAATCTATTACAAAACATTTTGTCACTGTCCTTGCAATCCCCATATCGCCCATTGGAGGGTCATTTCTATGATTAATAAGCAGTGTCATGCCTTAAAAATACAATCATTGCATCCCTTTCTATGAGCACAATATTCCTCATGTTGACATTTCCCTGAGCAGGACTGTAAAAACACCTGTTTTTGCCTTGGCGCGAGTAGCTAGTTATACTCCTGCACCGAGCTGGAAAATTAACACTGAGCCCATGCCAGTTGGCGCTCTGTCCCAGTTAAGTGCCCACACCAAGCTGTTTATGGAATTTTTTTTAAAAATATAGGCAGAGGTTCCATTCCAACCACCTCGAAGATGAGTCATTGGGAGTGGTTGAACTGAAACAACCACGGACTCCTTCCTTTAGTTAGTAGTTTCCACCTCCCTTGGAACTCTCCTAAAGGATAGGACTCTCTCCCACCTTTGTAGGGATCCCAACCTCCTCCTCTCCTCTATAAATATAGCCATCTTCCATTGATGTGCTAGTTGAAGAGATAGCTGAAAATTTTATCATAGAGAAGAAGCAATCATAGCTTCGGGAGAATAGTGCAGAGTGTGTTGAGAACATAGTGAGATATTAGACCTTTTTTCATGAGGGTGTGTCAAACGTGCTTGGATACAGAACTGCCTAAGGAGAGCCTCAACATCAAGGCTTGGTTGTAAACTCCCCTTGTCTTTATCATAATAAAATGCATCTGATGTTTATCTTCCATTCTTGTTTACACCTATAATGAGATTTCTATCATTCCTTGATCAGTTAGATAGGTTGTAATTGTTTTATGTTTGTTGTGGTTTTATGCTTGTCGTGGTGTCTTGACTGTTTGTACAGGTAATCAAACATTGGTAGCAGCGTGTATCAAGCTTGAGAAGAGCAACAGATCAAGAATCTTCGACAGAAGATGACAACATAGCATCAGGACAAGGTAGGTCATCTTCCATCCTCTGAATTTCATGTACAATCTAGGAAGGTAGATGTTAGTATGTTCTCGTAGTTGCTAGACCCACCCTAGGGCTAGAGGGATCGCCTCTGTCTGCAGAGGGGATTTACCTAGACAACAGTGAGTACTCTGTAATAGAAATAAAAAAAATAGAAATACAACTTATAAAAAGAAAAAATTATAAGAAACATTAATGTAAAAAAATCAAAATCAATAAAAAAACCTCACAACTCGTAGGGGGCCCTCCTGGAGTGCATGATTGATTAACGATCAAATAATTTTCATGCACGCATTAGGAAGTAATAGGAACTTGCATTATGAAAACAGAGTATCAGTTTGTCCACAAAAAGGATTATGAACTTAATAAAAATAATCACTATTATATTGTTTGTCTCACTCATTGTTATTTATATAAATTATAAAAATGACTTTGAAATAGTTTTAAGTCGATAAGTAGTATGCAATTTTAACACCTATGAGATCGATAAATAAGAGTCCAATATCTTTATGATTTTCTATCGAAAAATTAATTCATAGGAGATTTCTTGTTTTAACAGCTATGTGCCTCGCTCACTTAATTATCAGCTTCTTGTGCTTAACTGCAAAATGTACTTTCCAAGTTTGACTTGGCCTTTGACTTCAAGATCTCCTATCGCACATAGCTTTCCAAGTGATTCCAGTAGGTTGTTATCCATCTGGGAGCCAAATTTCATCTTTTGATAGTCTTCTTTCTTCTTCTGGAGCATTGAAGCCTGTCTAACAATGGATTATGTTGTAGAAATGGATATAAGTTGCAGAATGTGAAAAATTCGTTCATTGCAAGAATACCTTTTTCATAATTTCACTAAAACCAGATAATTTAAATATGGATGATTAATACCTTGTAGAAACTGATCTTGACCTTAATATGGTGAGTTTTTTGTAGAATTATAACAAAAATGTGAAATGTGATGACAAAAAGGATAGTAAAAAAGAAACATTTATGAACTTAAACATTCTCCCACACCGAAGGTTTTGCATGTCCTCATGCACCAAAATTTTAAAATTGATTCCTTTATTTTATCTTCATTGAATGACCTCTGATGCTTGTGCGAGTACATCCAAGATAGTACTCTTTTTATTATTTTTAATGGAAAACATGGTTCTTGGTTTCTTTATTAAAGTTCTTCCTTGTATTCCTCTCACCCTGTTTTTAAGAAAATTATTTTGAACTTTAAGCTTCTTATTCTTTTTGTACCAATGACAGAGGTGTAACAAGATGTTGTCATTTTGATTCCTCAATATCTCATTTTGGAATTTAGCCTCTTCTCTCTCCTAAATAAAATGTTGGTTAAGGATCTCCAATTCATAAATGTCTTGCTTCAGATTCTCTCAAATGTTTTGTTCTTGTTCCGTAATTGGTCTTGTTGTTGAGGTATCACATGTTTCAAATTGAGATGACTTTGGTTTTTGTCATGCCTTTTGTTCTAGAATTATACATAATCATAGATCTCTTGTTGAACTAGATTTATTTCAGGAGTATGCCTTGTTGGAATGTTTTTTAGACTAAATATGTGAGGAGGTGTATTAAACCCTTAATTTTCAAGATCTATCATTTATGGTGATTCAGTATTTGTTGACAATTTTAAATTCTTCTACTCCTTCTTACATTCATTCCTGAACTTCTAATGTTTTTCTTTTCTGTGTTTTTGCTCTTTTTTTTCTTCTTTTTTTCAGGTATGGGTTGGATGGGGCTATCTTTCTTCCTTCTAAGGTATTGATTATCACTCTTATATTTGAACTTTTCAAGAAATTGAGACAGTGGAGTATTTTCTTCCAATGGGTCTTCTCGAATTTCAATTATATTATCCTATTTAATTTCTTCTTCAACTCTTTCCTTTTCAAAACTAGGGTTTGATTTTATTCTACTCCTTTTGAACCTACTATTTGGTTCTTTCTCTAGAGCTGCTACAAAGTGATTTGTTACCAATAAATCCTACCATTTATACCCTTTTCCTTGCAAATGTGCATCTAATAAAATCTTAATCAGTCCATGATCGTACAATGAGTTATATATCGACCTAGATTCTCTTTTGATACTAAATTCCATTTTCTTCAAACTTTGCAGTAAAAAGTAGGGTAAATTTATTTCAAACCCATCAAAAAAATGCATTGTAAGCCTAGCATGATATACACACATTATTCCAAATCTCCCTTCACATGTTATGAATCTCTAAATTACTAACAAGAGATTTCACCATTTTCCTTTTAATGTTGTAACTGGAATACCTTTCTTGAAAATGGAAAAGTCCATACCTAGTTATTTTAGGAAGCTTACCTAGTCATCCTCTTTAATTTTCTTTTTTTTAAACCAAATTTCTCCATTCCTTGGTGGTATTTTTTCATATTCTATCACTGACAATGTGAGGATGAGTTTAGTGTCTCCAATTTTAGCCTCTACTCCATCAAATTCCCAGGAAATTTTTTTTGTAACCTCTGGTTCATATCCATTTATTTTTTCAAAGAAATGAAGCCAACCCACCTGTTGTAGCTGCTCCTTAACCCTTTAATAAGATTGGATTAATTTCTCACCATTTGTTTCTTAACGAACAAACGTACCCATAGTGTGGAGAAGTTTTTTTCCTAGACTGCTCTTTTTGACTGGGAAATGGAAGAGAATGAAGGGATTCAGAACAAGACGAATATGGAGAATATTTTAATGATGGCAAGTTAAGATATTGATGGAGGAATTCATGTTGCGTCTGACTTGTACTTACACAAATTCCTAGATATTATGTCAAAGGACTGGTGTTATACATTTAATCTTTGGATTAGACCTTGATGTGACAGGCGGTGTATTGATGAGGGGTTAAGGTCATAACAGTTAGCAAATTTATAAGATCTTCAATCTTTTGATATTTCATCCACAATTTAAAATATAAGTTCTTAAATGAAATATAACTCTAGTATTCTTACATACCTTAATGTTTCCTTTGATATTATCTTTGTTGTTGAATTTGATTATGGTTTCAGAATGATAAGAACTATGTTTGTAATCTTTTGGATCTTTTGGAGAAGACTTCCTTATTTTTGTCTTTATTGTTGATAACTGACCACCTAGAAATTGACTAAAAAAAAAGATGGATAAAAGGGAACAGGGACAAAAGAGAAGGGATTTCTGAAAATCTAAATTGCCAAGAAATATATTTTTTCAATTAAGATTTTTTGTATAAACATGCCAACAAAGTTGGTTTTCATGTTTATACATTCTTTTTTCTCCTTTATTTTATTTTATTTTTTATTTTATTGAAAATAAATTACAACAAAGTTGAAGAAGGAGATGAAAAAACCCCTTTCTTAATCAACTTAAATTCATAATTTTCTTGCAGATACTTAAAAAATTCTTCCTTTGTCAATGGTTTATGATATAATCTCAATATATAGCCATTAACAAGGAAAACAATTTTTTCATCATCAATAGTCTTGATTTTAACTGCTCCATTGTCAAAAACAATATCATTCTCATAAGGACCAAGCCAATGAGTTTGAAACTTTCCTTGAAAATATTTCAACTTTGAATAAAAAAGAAGTGCCTAGTCACCTTGTTTGACCTTTTTACCTCTGATGAACTTATCATGCCATTTTTATATTTGTTGTTGCACTATTCTAGTCCTTCGAATAACATCCTGTCGAATTTCATCTAGCTCACTTAATTGTGCTAGTCTTTGCTTTTGAGCTTCTAATAGCTCAAGGCCCAATTTAGCAGTTATGTTCTAAGTCTCCAATTGGAACTTGATTGGAAAAAAAACTTGTATCCCATAGACAAGCTCATAAGGAGTATGCCTATTTTTGTTTCTCCATGTGGTTCGATATGCCCATAGTGCTTTTGGAAGTTTTTCTGCTAAATCCTTTCTATGAAAATGCACAAGTTTGGTAAGAATTGCTTCAAGAAAATTTTTAGTAGATTCCAGCCACCCATTGGCTTGTGGATGATATGGAGTAGAATTACGAAGCTTGATTTTATACTCCTCCATAATCTTATGTACCAACTTGGATGTGAATTGGGTACCTTTATCTATTATAATTTCTCTTGGAACACCAAAATGAGTAAAAATATCCTCAAAAATAAATGCAACTACAACATTTTCAGTTGCAAATAAAAGAGGATTAGCTTCTACCCATTTTGTGACATAGTATGTGAAAAAAAGTATGCGCCTTTTCTATTTGGATGGAGGATTTATAGTTCCAACAAAATCTAGAGCCCATTTTTCAAAAGGCTCCATAATTACCTGAGGTTGTAGAGCCATTTCATCTAAAGGTACTGGCTTTCCCATTCTATGACAACTATCACATATTTTGACATAATCTTTGGCATCTTTGAAAATATATGGCCAATAATATCCCAAAATAAGGATTTTGTATGCAGTTATTTGATTAGAAAAATGCCTTCCACATGGTTCATCCTGGCAAGCTTTTAGAATTTTTGGTACTTCATATTCTCATACACATCTTCGAATGATCAAATCATATCCAATTTTGTATAATTCTCTATCTATCCAAGAAAATGATGCACTGGTTTTGATAAGTTTTTTCTTTTCTCTTGTTGAGAAGTGTGGTGGAAATTTTCGTGTAGCTAAATAGTTTGCAATATCTGCAAACCAAGGAAATTTAGTAGATACTGCAAACATATATTAATCAATAAAATTTTCTTTTACAAGAATATCAATATTATTATTTTGTATTCTGGAAAGGAAATCAGCAACTGTGTTTTCTTTTCTTGGTCTATCAAGAATACTAATGTTGAATTCTTTTAATAGTAACATCCATCTTGTAATTCTTCCATTAGTAATTGTTTTTTTCATTAAATATCTAACGAAAAAATTATCTGTATGAATAAAAGTTTCATAAGGAGAAATGTAATGACAAAATTTTTTAATGGCATTCACAACAGCTAAAAAATTCTTTTTAGTTACAGTATAATTTAACTCTATTGGAGTCAAATTTTTACTCATGTAATAAATAGAAAAGGGATTTAAACCTTTTTGTCGCAATGCAGCTCCTATTATCAGTAGATTTATGAAAATGGAGAGACCAATTAGGTCCTCTGAGAATAGGTGCTTTAGTAATTCTTTGTTTCAATGTTTCAAATGCATTTTAAAAATTAGAGTTCCATGCAAATTCACAATATTTTTTGAGAAGTTTAAAAAGAGGAGAGGATTTTTTTGGGAAGTTTTCTATGAACCTTCTATAGTGTACTATAAATAGGAGAAATATTCTAACATCTATTTGACAAGAAGGAATTAAAATTTTAGAAATGACTTCTACCTTAGATGTGTCTACCTTAATTCCATTTCCTGAAATATGGTGACCTAAAATAATACCTTCATTAAACATCATAATTTGTTTTTCATGGATTAATAAAGGTTTTCTTCTTTACATCTAATAAGAAATTTTTATAAATTTCCGATAGCTTCTTCGAAGGAATCACCATAAAAAATAAAATTGTCCATGTATACTTCCACATAATCATGAATTAGATAAAAAAAAATACATAAAATTGTTCTCTAAAATGTGGAAGCTGCATTACATAATCCAAAAGGAAGTACCCTATAGGAATATGTTCCCAAAGGACATGTAAAAGTAGTTGTATCTTGATCTTCTGGTGCTAGTTGGATTTGGATGTATCCACTAAAACCATATAAGAATGAAAAATACTTCTTTCCTGCCAAGGTATCTAATACTTGATCTATAAAGGGTAGTGGAAATTTATCTTTCAAAGTGGATTTGTTTAATTCTATGTAAGCAATACATACTCTCCATTTTCCATTCTTCTTTGGAACAATCACTAGATGTGATATCCATTGACTAACTGATATAGGGTAAATGACACTAGTACATTTGGCGGAAATTTCGACACTTGGTTCCAACATTTTTGACCAAATGTCGGAAATTTCCCCAAATTTTTTCAATCCCGCCCGAAACCATCGCTATACTGACATATAGAGAAAAGTGTCACAATACCGACACTTAGACAAAGTGTCGCAATTGTGACACTATGCCCCAAGGCGTCGCTATTGCGACGGCTGCTTCCAAACGTCGCAATTGTGACACAATGTCTAAGTGTCACAATTGCGATGTTTGGAGTCATCCGTCGCAATAGCGATGCTTTGTTTGCGACACAATGTCTAAGTGTCGCAATTGCGACGTTTGGAGGCATCGAAAGAGTGACGCTTGTTTGGAAGTGACGGAAAAGGTGTCGGTATTGCGACACTTTATCAAGGCGTCAGAATTGTGACGTTATGACGAACCATGTTTTGTCCATCCTCGAACTTTTGCTATTGCGAAAAATATAATAGCAATGCTCCGGCTGCCATCGGTATAACGACACTTATATGCAATAAACGATAGTTATATGCCTTTGAAAAAATGTTCGGCTTACAGAGCAGCGTGGGGAGTAGTTCATGGAGGCACCTTTGTGATTGCGCATAATTTGGAGAGAAAATAGTAATAATGAGAGAGGCTCCTTTAATTGCGTCTTTGATTTGTGAAGGTATGGATTGTCTAGCCTGCAATTCTATGCTGTCAAGAAAGACTCACAATCCTCTGGAAACAAGACTGTTGTGAAGATTCCTGGCGAAGAAATGGACATCGGGTTCACAACTGTTGATGAACACATCGTAGTCCGGCGAAGAAGGCATCAAGGAGGGAATTCTCAGTGAATGAGGGATGGTGAAATATTAATTTCAACTACCCTGTCCTCTGGCCACTTTCTAAATCTGTTTGAATGGCTCTGTCAAACAGTCGCTTTCTAAAACTGATGAACAGTCAATTTTGGTTTTGAAATCACAGTCCCTGCACACTTAAAAACAGAGCACTGTATTGTTTTGGAAATAGAGCAATTTAATAGTAAACGCGGGAGATTTTAATTCAGAATAACGTGGTCCCACAGACCACAGACTAAATCATCCATCCACGTGGAAGTAGGCGATTCGATCACGTTATTTTTTGGCACGTCTGCATTGTGGAATTCCAGACCCGAAACATTATAGGGCAGAATTAATTTGATTTTCGCGTCACATTTTTCCTCTGTACGCAAAGCCAAAAAATGGACCCAAATTTTTATATGGCGTATTCTATGAATTTTTCGCGTCACAAATTAGGGTGACATCAACAGGCTATTTTGGAACGTGAATTTGTGATTGAAATCAGGTTTATTTTTTTTGAAGTCTGGACGTATGATATAGTTTTATTAATATTTTTTTATAAGTTTTGTTTCACCGCCCGATAGTTATTTAAACCATTGGCTCATATATAACATATGCGCAAATATTTCACTTTGGGCATTTGTAATGTGGGCCCCGAATACTTTAAATAGGTACATATACATTAGATAGTTTAAAAGTTTTGAGGATTGCACCCCCGGTGCAATTGTTTGTTTATAAGATTATATGATACATGTGAGACAAAGGTTTATTATTTATCATATATAAATAAATTTTATCAATATTGTACATTTACACTTTTATGAGGTGATGTTATAAGTAAATTCATAAATATCTCCTTTTAATCCTCATTTTACTCCATGAATATGTTTGAAAATGAAATTTCAATAGATTAATTTTCTCCTAACCTATGTATCATCAATATTGTACATTTACATTCTTAATGATGAGGTGATGTTATAGGTAAATCCATGAATATCTCCTTTTAATCTTCATTTTACTCCATGAATATGTTTGGAAATGAAATTTCAATAGATTAATTTTCTTGCTATTATATGTTTTACGAAGATATGGTAAGGAATTCTCTCTTGTTCTTCTTAGAAATAATTATATATAATTTTTTTACTTTTTTTCAAAATGGATTAAAAAAATTATATAAGAAAAATTATTAATTCATCAATATGTGTGTGTGTGTTGTGAAGAATAATTTCATAGTTCAACTTAATGGTTCATTATATAATCATGTGATCATCACTAATGATATATCTTAAAAAGCAACTGAAAATCCATGTGTACAAAATCGATGTATACTCTAGAGAGTGGTTCTCATATCACTATGTAAATTGTTGTATGCTACTTCAACAAAATTATAAGATAAACTGTAATACACATCATATATGCACCATAACAATTGGTATAGGGTAAAACCCACCTACCACACCTTTTTACTTGATCCAATTTTCTCTGTCAACTCTTCTAGCTGTGAGAGTTTCCTCCAAGGATCATAATACCCCCAAGGCATGTTATCACCCTAGTAATTTTCAGGTTGTGGGATAGGGATTTTTGTAGTTAAGAACACCGGGGGTAACCAAGAACCGCTTTGGGAATTCAAGATCTAGCCTTCTTGAACTCTAGAGAGGGATCTCTTCGTATGATTTAGCTTTGTTTTAGTAACAGATATTAGGCTAGCTATGATTGTGTATTTGGGTTTGATTTTAAAATATTGGTGGGAATAAAGAGATTTCAAGGTAAACCAGAAGGATCTACCAGAATATTGGGTAATGGAGTCAACTCTCTAGGCAAGCAGAACTACGAAATAAGGCTCAGAGATGCAAATGTGCTAAGGGCAAGATAGGTGACCTTCTAAGGCTATGTATAGGCTTGATTTGATGGAGTGGATGGAATCTGAGCAAAAGGGCACTTAAGAATCCTTAAGCTACAGATAAGAATATTGAAGAAGGGGATCTAACTGGGAACCGCAGAACTGCCCATAAGGTTTTACGAACATGCTATTACTGGCCTACCATCTTTAAGGATGCCAAAAAATTCATGCAGGCCTGTGATGGCTGCCAAAGGGCAGGACGCCCTGGGCATTCTGATGAAATGCCTTTGAACCCTCAACTAGTGATTGAACCATTTGAACGCTGGGAACTTGATTTTTTTGGCCCTATTAGTCCTCCCTCAAACCAAAAAACATACATCCTAGTTGCAACCGAATATGTCACTAAGTGGGTCAAAGCAGAGGCACTTTCAAAAGCTACAGAGGACTCTGTAGTATAGTTTCTTTTCCAAATCTTTGTGCGCTATGGTCTCCCAAGGGACATAATCACAGATGGAGTACCACAATTTGTAGGTAATAAATTAGCTGAAACATTGCAAAACTACCACATTCAGCACAAGATTACAACTCCATATCACCCACATGCCAATGGCCAAGTAGAGAGCACAAACAAAGTAGAAAACATTAAAATTCCAACAAGTTTCGAAACAGGGAGCTTATTATCACTAATCTTGTTTAATTTTTCCTTAGTTGATCATTATAGACTAGAAAAACATAATATGAATTAATGTAAACTTTAAAGAAATACACTGAAAACAAGGAAAGAAATGAGACTTATCTTGTCACCACGAGAATCCTTAGCTATGATGTCTCTGATCTCTTTCCAGTCTGCTGCTTTCACTAATTGACTCACCAACTTCAATATAACCAACATTTAAGACTATAGTTGTCTTGAGAAATTTTATTCACACTGAATACTTTGAATTGTGAAGTATTTATACAAAAAACTGTTTACAAAATATCTCAGGAATTGAGATAATGTTTTAATAAAAAATAGGAAAGAAAACTTAAAAAGAGGGACAACTGCAAAACAGTTTGCAAGTTGTTACCTTTTTACAAGCAAAAATAGAACTAATTATTCTAATTTGAACTGATTGTTGTTGTACTGCACTTTAACCCTGTATTTTTACCATTTGAGGTAACAGTAAAAAATGAATTTGCAAGTGAATTTCCTATTTTTTATCCATTAAATTCACAGCAGATCTGTGAATTCTTGCCACTTTTCTACAGAGGGGATCTTCATAGTCTTCAATTTTCTGTAACTTTCATCTGCCTCTGTATACTTGGAAAATTTAGGCTTGATAGTGAACATATGCCTGATCTCATTATCTAAAAAGAACATATTTTCAAAATACTGAAGAAGTATTTTTCCTGTTGGTGATCCTTGAGGCAGTGGTTGTCTGGCTTGCTCTTTTGCATGATTTCTGATTTTTAGATCATAATCTTTCTGAGGCATTAAATTTTCATTCAATGCGTGAATATCAGGCAAACCTGCTTCTGACAATGTTTTGTATTTAGCTAAAAATCTTGAGATGGATACATTAATGTCTTTACACCGGTCCTCTAGATTACTCATTATGTTTCTTTTGTTCAGGACCTTTTTGATTTGAAGAATGGTTTATGTTCTATCAAAAATTTTCAATTCTTCTAACTCTTCCCTGGTTTTATTGTTTAAAAAAACTATGAGTTGGATTTCTTGGGCTGGTTTATTGTCAATTTCCCTCTTAGTCTTGTCAATCTCTGCACTAGCAACTTGAAGTAACTCCCTCTGTTCATAAATTATCCAAATTTAAGGCCATTGAGAATGAATGCCTTCAATAATTTTGGTCCATAAATGATTTTTTATATAGGCCACTTGATCTGTAAGATTTACTTGTGCTTGCAGAATCTTTACCTGTTCTTGTAGTCGATCGGCCCTTTGCTCATGTCCTTTAGAAGTAATCAAGGCATCATTTTTGGAATTTTCTAAATTTTTAATAATGCCTTTCAAACTAACAATATCTTTATCTTGGTGTTGTAGTGTGCTCCTCTGTGAGGATGAAGAAGAAGAGGCAGATATTAGAGAAGTAATTGGCACTGCATTTGCCAGTACTCCTTTCGGTGCCAAGTGTTCTGCCAAAGTAGATGGTATGGCAGTGTTTACAGTGGGGATCACTGTAGGAATGACCATTGGTTGTGCTTTTCTTAGTTCTTCATTCTCTTTCATTAGAGCTTATATTTGAATTTCCATTGTTTTTATCTGATCTGTCATTTGATGTACAAGCTGCTTTAAATCATCATTCTCTATTTTTTGCTGTAGAATTTCTTTTGCTTGAGAGTTTTCACTCTGAGACAACTTCAAATGTTTTCTAATAGCAGCTATATCCTCATTTTTCTATTTAATTAAGACTTTTTCCCCTTCAATGTTGGTTGGGTCACCCCCTGCTTCAATCACTATATCTTCTAGTGCTTTTATTCTTAAATTATTAGCATACAGTGAGGCTTTGTCCAACTTCATTTGATTTTGGAGGTTGAGCACTATTTTCTCAAGCGTAATTGATTTCATAGTTTCACTGACAATTTTGGAATATAGCATTTCAATATTGCTCCTATGAAATTCAATTTCATCTAATTCATGAATGGCATCTGCATCCACTTCAAAATCTGTTTTGGAATAATCTGCCACTGATTTTGGCTCAGCCACTGTAGGCTTCAAGAATGAAATTACCAATTTATTGGATGAATAATCAAATGCTGAAAGAAGCCTGTCTTTGTTTCTAGGCTTTTCCTTAAGAAATATAGAATGAGCGTGATTCTTGATCTCTTCATTATTCTCTTTAATCTGTCTAAATATGATCTGAATCTATGACTCTGTATTGTCAGTTTCCTGAGAAGAAGGAGGCAAATCGACAGTAGCCTGGTTTTCCTTCATGATTGTATCTTTTTGTTGTGTTCCAATTTTTACATTTTGAATCTCTTTTAATGTTTGAGTGACTATTCTTGTTGCTTCATCATCTATATCAATATTTACAGCCTTATCCTTTTCTTCTTCTGTTGACTTGCTTCTTTTACTATAAGGAGTTCTGAATTTTATGACCTCAATAGTCTCAACTATGAAACTATCTCATTCTCTGTCTATTTTATGTACATTATCAGTATCTTTGCTTGTAGAATCCACCTGTGTCTATTCAATCTATTTTCCTTTGCCACTTTCTACCTGTATTACCTGTATTACCTGTGAATCATCATCAGATAGGGTGTTTGGCTCCCATTCAATTTTATTTATATATCTTTCAATATGGGGCTTAGGATCATGCAAGTAAACGGGCAACTTACATTTTACCCTTATTGCACTCAAAATACCTTGTGGGTCATACTTCCATGTAAAACTACATGGGAGCTTATACTCTTTAAGTTTGACATTTATCTCATTGGTAGCTTCTCTGTTATTCACAATGAATGGCCCAATTTTATTTTTCAGCTTAAATTGGGTCTTTTTCTTGGAAGCTATGAAGTTGATTTCATCTACATTCAATAGTTGACTCAGATATTCTAAAGAAAATATTCTTGTAGTAAGAAATCTGGGTAACTTATATGGGGCCAGAGATGAGCCATACACTCTGATTTCTGTATGATTTTTATATAAATACCAATCTCCAGTTTTGTAGCCCTCTAATAACTATAGAATTATTCTTGTCTCATCATTGATCTTAGGGATATCCTCTTTTTCCAAGAGATACATAGCAGGGGCTATAAATGAGTCATTGAAATCTGTAAAACTACACTCTCTGTTCCATTTCCTTAGAATAGATGACCGAAATACTACTGATAGAACTTTTCCTTCTACATCCACTTTCTGACATTCAATTGGAAACTTATCTGTTTGATAATATAGGAAGAGGTGGAGTAGATAAGAGGAGTATCTGAAAAATCCTTCTTCTGATAATCTGGATAACTGATAATGCATACTTTCAGCAATAAATCTAGCAAAATTGAACTGAATGGATGGTGATTGACCAGGGCTTAGAGTTGACAGAAAACCTAGGATAGCCACATCAGTGAGTTCATCACTGGTGTATCCTAGTATGAAGGAGAGCATTGAGACAATCTGTCTAGTTTCATCTGGGAAATCAACGATGTCTAAAGGAGGATTTAACTTAGGAATATCAACTTGATTTGGACAAAAATTATTTTATATTTTGAATCTAGTATTGAAATCAAATTCAAGATATAGTTAGGTTAAATCTTCTATTGATAGGGAAGCAGAATTGGGGTCATGATTCATTTGCAGCATGGAATTTATCGACTCTTCAGTGATGTAAAACGGGATGTCTTTTTCTTTGTTTACAATACATCTTTGTTCTGGCATATAATAGGCTTGGCATAATATGATAAAGTCAGGAACAGAATGAGTGAGAGGGACAATATATCTAGGCAGATTGGATTCCCAAATTGGAATATCTTTGTCAACCTTTTCCATTGATTTTCCATAGCACCAATTATAGAAATCAAGCAGGTTAAATTCTACATTAGGGTCTAGTATTCTATAGTCCAGATCAACTAAAGGGCTGTTCTCTGGAGAAATGACTGGAGGTTGGATTGGTTTGACCACATCTGTAGAATCAGCCATGAGTGCAGGAGTTGGTTTGTCAATTTTGAAGGACAAAGGCTGAGGAATCTTTGCAGAAGACTTCTTTTGAGATTTGGGCCTCCATTCTTGGGGGTTACCTATTTCTTGGTCATTTTTAATATGAACGAAGAAAGCTTAAATTGTTTGCTAAGTTATTTTACGAGAAACAGGGGTTTCTTGGCGAATTTCTACTGAAATTGGGGTTTTTGAGCAGGGTTTTTAAGAAATTCAAGGAATTTAAAGCTCAGAACGCGTATTTAAAATCAATTTCAACAGAAAAATGGACCAGGGTATGGAAAAAACTGCGAGAAAGGGAAATTAGGGATTCCAGGGAAATTTTGACAGAGTTTCCCCTGAAAAATGGACACTTTTCTGCAGTAACTTTGGTAATTATTTGAAATCGACAGGAATTTTGAAATCTCAGAGGGCAAGTTCGAAGAAAAGTACCTAGAGAACTAGCGGAATTCAGTTGAAGACGTTGCAGAGGTGCTTAGTCTTCAATTTTTTGAAAATGGCTTCGCAGAGGACAATGTAGTACTTTATAATGGAAATTTAGGGCAATGGGTGTCGAAAAATGGTACTGGTAGATTGAAAATGGCTCTGAAAAGTTTCTCAGGGTTCAAACGGTGTGATTTTGAGGAAAAAAAGTTCTGCAATTTTTTTACAGGTTTAAAGCGAAAAGGTGAAAATTTGACTGAAAAATATAATTTTAATCTCGGGTTAAATGGGTGAAGTTTACGGAATACTGCCAGTGGTATTCGTGAGGGTAAATGGTGGCAAGCGGAAACTAGATTTTCGAATGTGATACAACGTGGTGGCAACACGTAAGCGCGGGTGGTTTGGAAAAACCACCCATTTCGCGTGGCTTTGCCAAAACATCAAACAATTACTTTATGAGCGCGAAAATGTATTAGTGCCGTCGGATCTGGATTCAATGAGTGAACGGCCACGATCAAAAGGAAAGGTGCGGGGAGAAGGTAAGTTATCGGGTTCACTTTGGGCCATTGATCTTGGGAAACCATCATTATACCGAGAAAAGTGTCACAATACTGACACTTAGACAAAGTGTCGCAATTTCTACGTTTGGAGGAAGACGTCGCAATTGCAACACTATGCCCCAAAGCGTCGCTATTGCGACGGCTGCCTCCAAACGTCGCTATTATATGTTTTACAAAGATATGGTAAGGAACTCTCTCTTGTTCTTCTTAGAAATAATTATATATAATTTTTTAATTTTTTTTCAAAATAGATTAAAAAAATTATATGAGAAAAATTATTAATTCATCAATATGTGTGTGTGTGTTGTGAGGAATAATTTCATAGTTCAACTTAATGGTTCATTATATAATCATGTGAGCATCGCCAATGATATATCTTAAAAAGCAACTGAAAAGCCATGTGTACAAAATCGATGTATACTCTAGAGAGTGGTTCTCATATCACTATGTAAATTGTTGTATGCTACTTCAACAAAATTATAAAATAAACTGTAATACACATCATATATGCACCATAACAATTGCCATACAACTAATTTGTTTTAGGATACATGTGGAATTCTAGGGGTAAATTCTATATGATGTGTATATCAATATATTAGGTGTTGGTAAGTTGTGAGTATCTAAGAAATGATAAGGAATATCCATACATCATGATCTTGTAATGTGATTATAAATTGTGTCTATAATTTCCATAAAATGTATAAATAATTAGTTTAAAAAAAATCAACACAATCAACCCTAAACAATGCTCATGATGTGGAATGTCATTGGCGAAACCAAAATGATGGTCACATGTCCCATTTCTATGGTAATGGTGATCATATATATGTTGTAGCGACACTTCATGAGTAATTAAATAAATCTCAAAGTGTGACTCATTGTGCCATATTTTTTTAAAGCATGATTTGTTTTCCTAGTTTTTACTAATTTGTTAACATATTTTATTAATTTGGAAAGCTAATTAATGATGCTTTAAGTAATTAGGACCTAATGAGAGATCATCTTCACATCTTCACTGAAATATATTTGGTAATTGTAGTCACTATATGGACTGCACCTGCATGCTACTTAAGAAAAATTGAAATATAAACTATAATACACATCTTATATCTACCATAACAATTGTCATACAACTTATTTACTTCTAGATACATATGAAATACTTCAGGTAAATGCCATATTATGTGTATACCAATATAGTAGGTGTTGTTAAGTTATGAGGATCTAAGAAATGATAGGGTATCCACACATTAGTAGTGCCCTGGTGAATTTTTTGCATAATTTTCTATTTGTTGTAATTTTGTTGCCTGGATTTGTTGTAGATTTCAAATAATATATACAATTATCTACCAATTGTTCTTTATAAAGAAGAAGTACAATAAGTAGTCGCCTAAAAATGAGCCATGTGAAAATATTGGTAACATGAGTAACCTGGTAAGCTGTAAATGAAAAGTGAGAAACCTCCACTCACCAACAAGTGGCAGGCAGGGTTGGAATTTGGATTTCTCTTTACCCATCACACAATTTTTTTTGACGTTTTGGTCATTATTTTTCTAGTCAATAAATGTTACGTTTAAAATTTTGCACTTCATTAATGACGTTCTCGTAGTAAATTAACCCTTCACCAATAAAATTTTGATTAAAAAAATTGAACGCTCTTCCATTTTCTTTGGATTTTGGAGTGTGATATATCCGTGTCATGGAATTTTAATACCTAAAGTTTCAAGAGAAATAACTGATTCTTGTCAAACTAATATTTCCTCAATATATGCTATGATCTACTAAAAATTACTTCAAAAATCAAGTAACCTTCCAATATAAAGAAAAAAACATGAACGAGCTTTCCCTAAATTGCAATAAATTTATGTTTATTATTAATATTGCATAATATGTCTTATAAAAATTGCATAATCGGACTAAGAACAAATCCTCAGTGCATTTTTTATTGTTGTTGTGATTAAAAAAATGAGCCAAAGAATTCTAAGGCACTCAGAGAAATCAATCTATGTATTATTTCTCACAAAATCATGTTGAGTAGTGGAGACTAAGCGCTAGATTTTTTTATGTCCTCAATCTCTCTATTAATTATGTCTATGTAGTTATAAGAATAACAAGCCAAAGAAATCTCAGGCTTCCAGAGAAATTAGTCTCTGTGTGCAGAAATTGATGATTACTGTTGACTAAATGTTATACCATTTGAAATTGTTGAGCGAAATTAATCAGGCCATGATGTACCATTTGTCAGTATCTATTTTCTCATGTATGAAAGTTGATATATTTTAAATTTAATGAATAATAATAATTAAATTAAAATTCTTAAAAGACAAAATAAAAGCCTAATAATCACGAACTATTATGATAGTTTAAAAATATATAACTCAGGCTTAACATAGTTACAAAGATACCAAGAAAAGAAGAGTGCATGTGCATGATAACCTCTTTCTTGACAACCTATGAATGCCATTCTCAATGAAGACTCAAGACTCAATTGGATTGGATTGTGTATCAAAACAGTAGGAATGAATCAAAGTTCAATGAATGAATAACTTGATCGAGAAAATTTATAGGGAAAGGTAACTTGACTATAAATCTACTAAACCTCACTTCCATGATTAAAAAAACACCCCCACCTTCTCAGTGGTCCCATCATGGTCCACTTATTGAAAAACAACCAACAAATATTGTTTTTTATATATTTTTGCATGGCCATTGGACAATTATTTACTATGGTTTTCCTACTAAATTCCAATGGATGATTATTCAAAAATATTGAGAATTAGTAATTTAGTCTCAAGGCATAGCCAATAGTCTTATTAGATAATTATAGATTACCTCTCCATTGGATGAATGTACATTTTTCATCTACTTTTTCACGTGAGTTTCAGTTGATGATAGATCTTTGCCTTCTATTTCTTTAGTGAAGCTAAGAGTTAACTTTGATCTTACATTAATAACTATACTTGCATGAATATCCATGCTTTTATACTTCCCCACTGTGGTCAATGTTGATGTATGGCCTTGGCCCATTGATCTTACAATTAAATCACTATTCATATTCAATTTTCTCTAGTTCAGCCCAATAAAATAAGGAAAACAGAAAATGAAGTCCTGATTTTTCTTTCCAGTGCTCCTACATAATACAAATACTCTTAAAAACTAATTAATATATAAATTGTCATCATTCATGCTAAAATCAGTTTGAATTTTTTTAATGAATCTGCTTACAATTAATAGATTACATTGCTCACAGAATAAGAGATAATTTAGAACTATGATTTCACAATAATAAATTATCGGGCTCCCACAGGGTGATGAACTTGGTCAAATGTGACCCTTCTGCAACAGCTCCTGAATCTGCCTCTTGATTTCATCGTTCTCCAGAATAGAGCGCCGATAGATCGGTTCGTTGGGTAGCGGCGCACCTGGGGTCAGATCAATCGGGTGCTTGACTTGACAGTGTAGAGGAACCCCTGTGGGTGAGGTGAAAATGTCCCCGTACTCCTCCACAACCTTATCCATTTGTTGTTGTCGTGCAGAGGAGCCTTGTCTGGAGGTCGTGGCCACAATCTTCTTCTTGCCTTGGGGGCGGATCATCAGGAAAACGAATTTCCTGGTTTGGGAAATGAGCTTACTGCATTGTTTTGCAGTAACCAAAGAGATAGTGGCAGGAGGTGGTACCTCTGGTATCCTGTACAACTTATTTCCCAAAGTAACAATAACATCGCGAGGTTGAGACTCATACACAGCATGACGCTTCCACAAGTATGGTTGTCCTAATAATACATCAGAAACATTAATAGAAGCAACGTCACATAATACCTCATCTGAGAAGGGCTTGATGCTATAGGGAAGGTGGCACTGCTGGCTGACACGGAGATCTCGTCCTTGGTGAAGCCACCCGATGGTGTATGGATGTGGGTGAGATGTGGTCGGCAAGCCTAACCGCTTCACGGTGTCTGCTGAAATGAGGTTCTTTTGGCTCCCATTGTCGAAAATGAACTGTACAGGGAGCTCTTTACCCACATCTGGGAGTGGATCGAAGGCTTCCTCCTCCTCCGGATCTTCTGGTTCCTCCTTCTGGATATTTGTAGTGGCAACAGTGACATTGGGCTCCACATCAATAATTTGTTTCCATTTTGTCATTCCCCTTGTCAGGTTATGATTTAGAAGAGTTTAAAGAAACCTCATGAAGCCTCTCATTTCCCATGTTATTTTTATTATTCTTGTACATAAATTACCTAGTCTGCCTTAGCTGGTGGTGATGCTCCCATCTTTCCCGCCTTTTCCCATGCTTTATTTATTTCTTTGGTGCTACCGCCTCTATACCTGGAGATAAAGTCATTGCCCCTGCCTTCCCTATTGCTGGTGCGCCTACTGATCAACTCGGTAAAATGAATATACGTCTTATAGAGGTTCAATCTTCATAAGGGGCCGTAGATCCAGATATGAATCTGCTTGAACGGGCTCTGCTGCTTTTCCCCGGAAAAGGGGACCTGGCTTTCACTTTGCTGTCCTCCCGCATCTCGGCCACCAGCGACTGCTTGGCCCGACACTCACTTGTGTTGTGAGTGGAGCTCTTATGGAACTCACACCACTTTCCCGTGTCCTTCTGTGGCTTTGCGGTGTTGTTCTTTGCTTGTGGCTTCGACAGGTTGTCTTGAGTCATCATGCCTTGGCTCTGTCCTTTGTTTTGTAGTTTGGGAGCACCTTTCCCTTGATTTTTATTAGCAAATCCAAAGTCTTGCTTCTTCTATTTGAATTTCTGCTTAATCTTGGCAGCATACCGGTATGTCGTACCAAGCGAGGAAATGTCAAGGAACTCCATTTCCTCCTAAATGTATTTGTGTAGACAATTTAGATACTTTAGCACCAGATGTTTCTCTAAATCTTTGATACCCAACTTGGTGCGTAGGGTATGGAACAGATTCGTTAGCTCATGCACATCTTGATCCCTTTGTTGTCGCAGCGTGGTCCATTGTATGTACTTGTCCTCATAGCTCCCACGAGATAGTATTGTTCCTTGATGTCGTCTCAGAAAGAATTCCAAGTGGGTATGACCGAGAACAAAGAGGGTTTTGTCTCGTCCTTTCTCTCACATTTGGTTTCCCACCAGTCCTTGACATGGGGGGCAACTTTGAGGAGTCCAAAAATAATCTTCTCCCTATCGGAAAAGTCATGAACCGAGAAATATCCTTCTAATACATTCAACCATCTATCTACGACATCTGCATCTATTTGTCCCTCAAATATGGGAATGTCAAATTTACTTGTACCTTAAAAGGAGTTGCACCTCTAAAGTGGCTGCTGGATGCAGATGCACCGCCGGTGAGCAGCTGTTGAAGGATCTGGGAAAAGTTATCCATCATCGCATTCCTTTGTTTTTTGAGGGCCTCCTCGAGCAATATTTTGATAGGATCTCCTAATCCCTCATCTTTCTTTTCATCCCCCATGGGTGTCCATTGGGGGGTTTGCGAGGCTGATCTTGCAAAGGTTCCACCAAATCGAGCCCTAACTCCTTATACCCCGACCTCGTTGGGGACATGCAAAGAAGGATCGAGAAAAAGCAGACCGCTCTGATACCACTGATCCGAATTTATGCAGGAACGCAACAAAATAAACACATAACCATAAATACAAAGATGCAGCGGAAATAACACTTCATTTTATTAATATCAAAGAACTAAAATTTGCTTATAGACAGAATGGAAATAAAACTAGCTAGGGCGCTGGTAGCTATCTCTGAGGAGAGATGTGGCGGCTATAGGCCTCTGAACTGAGCTACAATGAGGCTCGAGGGCCTATTTATTATTGAGAAACAATGGAGAACCCTAAACATCCAAAACCCTAACCCTAGGAGATGAAGCGCCAAAACTATGGACCCCGTTTGGGTAAATTGGTGTTTCAACTTCTCGGGGATGTAACTTTGGCATACGATCTCCGTTTGACGCGAACCATACCTCATTAGAAAGATCTATCCAGAGGAGTAAAAATTTTTCCACAAATATCATTATGGAGCACAGTAGTCTGAGAAATGATAATCGGCTAAGACGCGATGCCCAAAACGTCGTTTAGGGCCTCAAAACGCTCAGAGGAAGTTCGAGACAGAAAAGCTGCTAAAAAATAGTAAGTTGTGCCGAAACTGAAAAACTAAAAGAGACAATGGTGGGGCCCCAAGTGGAATAGGCAGGTGGCCACCAGTATCCACCTGGATCATTGAGTGCAGATGGTTGGTGGAAATTAAAGGGCGTAAGAACGTTTTTGAAAAATTTTCAAACGTCAAAATTAAGTTTTCTATCCTTCCTAGCACCTCACGGAAAATGGGAATTTGCAAATTCTACTCGTCAAATATGTGCAAAATGCCTTATGACGGGCAAAATGGAGGACTGGTCCTATGCTGCTACATGAGTTAGGGTTTCATGTGGCAACAGGGAACCTTGTATAGTTTTTCAAGGATAGGAAAGGAGAATATTGTCAGTTAATCATCACATGAAACTTCATCACCATTTGAAAATTGTGTTCTAATTTGAAACAATAAGACTACCCAACTATTTCATTATTTAATTTTGATTGTGTAATACAAAAAAATATCCTAGATAACTTAAATAATGTAAGCACTTTTGCAAAAAATTAGTGGAGAGAACCTTCAATTACATTTATTTTGAAGTTCCACTTGCATTTTAAGTCATTTTAATTAGTCTTTCATGGCTATTCTAGCAAAAATTTCAACCTCTTGTAGAAATTTGTTTGTCACTTGTATTAGAAATGCAAAAATCAAATGTAAATAAAAATGATTTGAAATGCTAAATATCAAATGCGTGCTACATAATTTTTTTTTTTTTTTTAAATTACATTAACGTCTGATATCACACGCGCATTCACCCTCAGCTCTCGCAGAACAACATTTTCCCTCAGCTCTTGCAGAACAGTATTCGCCCTCAGCTCTTGCAGAACAGCATTCGCCCTCAGTTCTTGCAAAATGGTAAGTTCTTACAGCAGGCCCTTCCTCCTATACTAGGGTTGACCCTATTTGGGTTTTTTTGGAGCCTCTGAGAATACAAAGGTTGCGATTGATTACGGGGCACTGCCTATATTTGTGGAACTTCTTACCTCTGGGAATGATAATGTTCGAGAACAGGTATCACGTTCATTTTAGAGGCATAAAATTATTCTTCCCAACTATCTTTATACGTCTGTAATTTTGGAATTTGATTTAAAAACCTACTACCCAACTTTGAGTTCAACTGGTGTTTGTGTAAGGATTTTTGGGCTTTGGGAAATATTGTTGGAGACTCTGCAACATTTAGGGATCTTACCCTCAGTCATGGAGCTCTGAGGCAGGTGCTTTCCCAGTTGAATGATACTTCCAGAATTTCAATGATAAGAAATGCTACATGGGCTTTGTCAAATTTTTTCTGTGGTAAACCCCAACCACTATTCGAACAGGTAAGCAGAATACATTTTCTGCCTCTTCTTCTTAGTTTGCAGATACTGTGGATTTTTTTTATACATCTTGGTGCTTGGTATATTTGGACGTAATATGGACCTAGGCGCTTGTTCATTACAATGACTCCATCATCAGGTTTTAGAAAATGCTCAGAAATTTGGGTTTCACAAGGGGATTACCCTTGCTTGCAATTATCGATTATCAATCACATTCAAAAAAAGTCTTTCGTAGCATTGCTGAGCTCTTTGTAGGTGAATTTTCGAGGAAATTTCACAATATCTGAACTAAATTTGTCTGTCCTTTTCAATACTCTGCGCTTGTAACAGAACCAGACAAACAATCTAGTGGCCAGTGCAACAAAAAAAACACCTCCTGTTGCAATGCCTACAATTCACCTTCTCTGCACGCATGAATGACTATGGCACCCTCTTTTGTGAACAGGTACTGGAGCTGAAGGTACTATTTTCCATTAGGATCGTGGAATTCAACATCCAAAATAGTATCAAATTCCACTGCAATAGTATTCCCCAGCGACGACAACAGTTCATTGAGACCTATTGGAATCATCACCCCCAAATAGCCTCCAGGGCTACCCAGAGTGTGATCATATGGAGCAATAAAAAATGCTCATCCATCCCCAATTGAAACAAGAACAGGACCCACATTGGTTACAGAAAAGGAGAAACACGTTTTGAAAGAAGAAGAAACTTTTGTATTAGGGTCCGGAAATCTAACTGGTCTATTGTACAATGCCCTACCTGCACTTCAAATTGGTACTCCCAACTCCATGCTAAGGCTCACTGTGCCATTCTTCAGATGAGCATCTTAACCTGAAGTTTGATTCCAAAAAACCCAAGTCCCCTGTTCTATGCCGAAGACCTCTATTACAACGAGTAGAGTTCTGAGAGAAATAATTCACAATAGGAAGCAAAAGAAACATCGCAAAATTGCTTCGCTTTAGACTGATAATTTTCTGTACGAAAATTCAACCGCGGACAGTAAAAACATAATATCAAACACAACCAATCCACAATGGAATTTGAACATGAGGATTTATAACCACAGAAAACCCTCTCCAGGTTAAAAGAATTCCAGAATGGCTTTAAGATTCTACTAATGAGCGCTTACAACACCATAGCAATCACTGTCACAATGAAATTTGTTGGAAGCAAAGCCCTTGTACATTTTCTACATTTCCACAGTGGAAGCAAGAATCTTGCTATCTCTCATGATCTGGTTTTGTGGTCAAATCCTTTGCTATGGCTGTCTTGTTCTGCTAAACATGGATTTGTCTTAGCTTTAGCTCTGGTTCTCATTTATGATCGTGACTATCTTCTCTTGTTGTGGCTTTGACTATAAAAACTTGTTCAATAGGAAAATGTTGACTCTGCTATATATAGGAGCTTCAATGGGTGCTCTCAAACACTTTTTTGGGAAGCTTTGTTTTGTCTTTGATTTAAGGCAGAACTATGTTGTCCTTGGTTTTTTAGTCCTTGGAACTTAGTTCTCTCATATTTTCCATCCTATCCCTAGTTTGCTACTGAGAAAGACATAACTTCACGATATCAAAATTGACTATTTTTGGCCATTTATCTTTAGTAATGGTACAACTTTAATTTGGTGCATTCGTACAGTATCTGAAGAGCACTCTCAAGCTGTTATTCAGTATTTTAGCATAACTACTACATTTAGCTGCCATGCTCTAATATTTATATCAACCATAAGCATTCTTAAGGTAGTTCCACATTTGTGAAGCAGAAGGAATGCTTCTGATAGCTTCTTATCATAGTGGTACAATTCTGTTCGCAGTTTATCTTTTATAAACCTCCAATTTTCCAAACGTAGTAGAGACTACAGTTTGCATCTCAAATTTTGGACAAATCTGTTAAGTATTCTACAGAAAATGCATTAAGAATAAAAAAAGCCCACAATTTGTAAAAAGCCCACAATTTTGTAAAAAGCTCACAATTTTGTAAAAAGCCCACAATTTGTAAAAAGCCCACAATTTTGTAAAAAGCCCACATTTTATTAAAAATATAAACAATTTGTAAAAAGCCCACAATTTTGTAAAAAGCCCACAAATTGTAAAAAGCCCACAATTTGTAAAAAGCCCACAATTTCGTAAAAAGCCCACATTTTGTAAAAAGCTCACAATTTGTAAAATGCCCACTTTTATTTTCTTTTTGCTTATATATTGAGCTCCCATTGAGTTCAAAAAGTCTTGGGTTTTCTACGCCATTGAGAGAGATTTATTGTTTTCTTTATAGGATAATTTTCATCAATGGAAGAAAACATTGGAGCTGGAAAAAAAATTCAAAAGGGTGAAAGGGGTGATGGCAGAGTTTATTGCCCTTGTAAAAAATGTTGTATGAGAAATAATGTTAGAGTTTTAATAGCAACAGAAATAGTGCATTGTAGGAAATATGGGCACATTGATGGTGGATCGAATGACTATCATCCCGTGGTAATTAATTATCTATCTTCATTTTGATTATATCGTAAAATTTTATATTATTTTAATATTTTTTATATGCGCACTAATGTTTAATGATTAATGTTTGTAATTTTCATAAAGGCACAGTTGCCCCCCAAATTTTTGCAGATGATCAACCAACTTCCACAACTAAATAGTAGTAGATTAGATGATGTTGCACCAATACAAGAGAATATTGCAACAAATATTAGTATTGGAAATGATGTTGTACAAGGTGAAGAACATGAAGCGAATGATGAAGGTAATTTTAATGATCCCATGGAGGTAGATCATGATGACAGTAATGAGACAGTTCACATTAATGATAGGACAAATCAAATGCTCCAAGACTTGTATGGTGAGTCAGATGATGATGGTGGAGATAGCAGTGACGGTATTTATGATGTACCTCTGATTGAAAGGTCAAGTGAACGACTTTTGAACACTCAAATGCAACTCTTCTCTCTGCTACATTGTTGCTGGTGAACTTAAAGGTTATGAATAATTTGTCGAACAGATGTATGACACAACTCCTAAGGTATGCAATATGTATATATGATCACATATATGTAAATGTTGATTATTTTCCCTTTTTTTTAATTGTAATAAATGTGTAAAATAATAACTTATATATAAGTTATTATTTTACACATTTATTACAACTAAAAAAAGGGAAAATAATCAACATTTACATATATGTGATCATATATACATATTGCATACCTTAGGAGTTGTGCCATACATCTATTCGACAAATTATTCATAACCTTTAAGTTCACCAGCTCTCTGCTATTGTTGCTGGTGAACTTAAAGGTTATGAATAATTTGTCGAACAGATGTATGACACAACTCCTAAGGTATGAAATATGTATATATGATCACATATATGTAAATGTTGATTATTTTCCCTTTTTTTAGTTGTAATAAATGTGTAAAATAATAACTTATATATATATATATATCATAGTTATCAAAACCGGCCGGTCAGGACGGCTGCTGGTTGGAACCGGCCTTGCAACCTAGTCAATAGCCTATTCTCACCTGTTTTGGCCAGTTAACTGGACCTAACCGGGCGGTTAAGTATGGAACCGGCCGGTTTATGCATAAACCAGCCAGTTCCGTACTTAACTAGCCGGTTAGGTGCTCCTCCATGAGTTGCAAATTCCTCAGTGTCTCCTCCATGAGCTGCAAATTCCTCTACTATACTAGCAACAAAATTGTCTAATAACTCATACTCAACACCTTATAGTAGCAACAATACACATGATGACTGATAAATACAAGGCTGGCTAGCATAAAATCCCTGGCAGCATGCAACTCATCAAGTGTACTTGATGACAATTTATGTTCTAAAAAAAATCAGCAGCAACCTTATTTCACACTCAGCTAGGAACTGTCAGACCCTCTCTCTCTGCTCACACATAGCAGCAGCATAAATACAAAACCTTTCACACAGCATACAAGAAATTTGATCATAGCATCAAGACTGATGCAAATGGTATGACGCCACTCAAGGGACAACAATAGACAACCTAATGAAAATGTGACTGGCAATAATAACTTGACTATTAGAAAATTCCCGCTTGGAAATGCACTAAACTGGCCACTTAGTTTTCCTGGTTTTAATGAATCTTTTCAGTGATAAATTTCGTCAAACACATTATGAGCAAACTGCTGAAGTTGTAATGCTCTCTCAACTTGTTACAAATAGCACTAATAGTGGGTTTCATAAACCAATTCAATACCTCTAAGTGTTGTAGATGTTTTTCTAGAAATTTATTTCCAAGCAAACATAGATAATGAAGAATACAAGATCTTCAAAATGCTGGTATGATATATATATATATATATATATATATATATATACTGAACCCAGAATTGTCTTTAAGGCTGATACAATGAATTGACAACAGATCTGAGCAAGGACAGATTGTATATTATAATATTAACTCAGCAATAAAACACAGTGAATAATATAAGAGAAACCTGATACATTACTTCAACAAGTTTGCTTATGTATTTTTCGATGATATGTATTGCATTTGGTGCCATTTTGATATATTCACCTTTTCATGGTATATAAATGAGCAAACTTTTCATATTTTGTCTCTATTGGCTTGGAATCATGGTTGCAAAACTTAAAAATAGTTTTTTTTTATTATTAAAAAATAATTATTTAATGTATTTTTTTTAAAACCGGTTCATTGAGATCTGACCGCTACCAGTTAGACCGGTTCATTAGCTCCACTGGTTCGGTCACCGGTTCCAGTTTTAATAACTATGATATATATATATATATATATATATATATATATATATGATTAATAATCTTTACAAGACACTACTTTTTGTTTATGTTGTAGATTGTTGGGTGAATATTTGTTACCATCGCCAAATACTTTACCTCGAACATATCGAGATCTACGTGCTATTATGAAACTCTTTGGAATGGAATATAACACTATAGATGCATGTCCTAAAGATCATATTATATATTACGGAGAACATGCGTTGAAAACAGAATGTCCGAAATGTGGTACCAGTAGATATCGAACATATCAACTAACCAAAAAGGTGCCTCAAAAGGTTCTTCGTCACATTCCCATAATTCCACGTTTGCAGCGAATGTTCAGGTGTAACAGCATAGCACATTTTATGGATTACCATTCAAATAATAGAAGTGGAGATGGTGTTCTTCGAATGCCTGCAGATGGTTCTGCATTTAGAGAAATCGAGGAAAATATATAGATTTTAAAAATGAACCTCGTAATATCAGACTTTCATTGGTAGCTGATGGTGTTAATCCATTCGGAGAGCTTAGATCTACTTACTCAGTGTGGCCTATTTTCATTATCAACAATAACATTCCTCCTTGGATGTCAATAAAGAGGGAGCACATAATGTTGACTATGATTATTCCAGGTATTTGATACATTATTTCTTTGAATGTAACATTTTCATTCCTCTCGTTGTTTGCATAAATATATATTTTATTTATTTACTTATATATACATATATCATGGTAGTAATTATTATGTACCATAATTTTCAACAATTAGGTAAGTACTAGGTCAAAGATATGAATGTATATATTGAGCCTCTTATCGATGAGCTAATACAGTTATGGCATGGCATCACTATGTATGACATCACTAAACCAATCAAGCAGAAGAGATTTCAATGTCATGGAATGCTTGTATGGAAAATTCATGATGCCCCAGGACTAACACATGTTTGTGGTATGTAATATTTCATTGCACTGTAATATAATACATAATTATATAAATTAGATATACCATATTGCATGTTTTAAAAATTATCTCATAGTATATTAATTGTTATTGATCCATCTATTGCGGGTCTTCAAACAAAGGGTAGATTTGCATGTCCAGTTTGTGGCCCTAAGATGAAGTATCGTCATTCGCCAAACTTAAGAAAGATGGTGTTTGATGAGTTTAGGCACTTCCTCCCTAGGAACCATAAGTATCGTACTACTGAAAAACATATTTTCAATGATAAAGAAGAAACTGGATTAAAACCATGAAGAATGACACCTCAGTTGTGGATGTTGGAATATAATAGAATTAATAATCGTCAAGCAGCTGGTACGTAATTTGTGTGTGTATATATATATATATATATATATTATTTTTTTATGTAATGTTTGGAATTTTTGTTTTAACTGATGAATTTATTTTATTGTATTTTATAATTAATATTGTTCTGATTTATTTTATTCTTTGATATCAAGGTCATCGTCGCGGTGAAGGTACTAATATTGTACTTCCACCTGGAATGAAATGTTATCCTTCTCAATTTGCGAGGTTTCCCTACTATGAGGACCTAAAAAATAGCTCATTTGTTTGATACAATGCATGTCGGGAAGAATGTGACAGAAACGTTATGGCGAACCATAGATGGTGCACATGATAGAGATAAAATTGACAAAATTTGTGCTGACATTGAGAAATCAAATCATGCAATGAAAAGTGTGATCGACAGATCAAATAACAATGGAGGTTGAAATTATAATAATATTCCATGGTTATTAACAGAACAACAAAGCAATGATGTAAAAGACGTCATTAGAAGAATTAAATTTCCAACAGGTTTTTCTTCAAACATAAATAATATCTTAATGAAGAAAGGTGACTTCAGTGTGGTGAAAACACATGATTGGCATACCTTTGTTAAGGTATTTTTTTTGGTATACGTTTTTGTATGTTATTGCTTGAAAACATATTTTAAATTTTCCTTTTTTCTGTTTAATTTGGAAACCAATAACGATTCATTTTTTATTGTTATAGTATGTTCTACCTGTATCTCTCCCAAACGACTTCAACAACAATTTCAAACAAGTTATATACGGTCTTAGTAAATACATGAGGTAAGTAGTTTTGATTTATACGCAAAATCTAATTGCTATAATTTCTTTTCGCACTTGATGAAATGATGTATTAATTTACTTGTAATGAAATATATATTATGTTTCATTGAAATAACCTTGCGTAATGATTTGCATATGGTTGTCATTGAAAGAAATCCATCAAGATGAAATAAAGTATTGGAAGAGAGAAATTCATCGGCTAATGTGTGAAATCCGAAGTATCTACCTCCAATATTTTTCAATGCGCAAGAACACTACTTGATACACCAAGTTGAGGAGATTGAAATGTGTGGACCAGTACACACAAGGTCAATGTGGATGGTCGAGAGGCACCTGAAATCCTTCAAGGCTTTGGTTAGACAAAGAGCACGACCTGAGGGTTCTATGGTGGAGGGATATGTGGTATATGAATCCATGGTGTATATTAGTCATTATCTTCCTATATTAGCTGCGCCAGCCATGAAGGCGGTGGATTGCATTTGGAATGTGAACTCCATCAAAAAATTTGAAGTGGAGCACCTGTTGGGAAAAGGTAGAATGAAGAAAGTGAGAGGTAAAAGATTTATTATGTATAATACATATAATGTTTCATTTTTTTACATCATGTATATGATCATTATATTCATTTAGGTCTTATTCTTTCATAGTTTATTAATTAATATAATTTACCATGGTTGTAAGTAATATTTATTAATATTGGTGAATTATTGTTTTTTTATTCAGGTGCTCAAGATTATGAGGCACTACTCTTATACATTGCAAACAATCTTGAGTGGATGAGTGAATGGATTGAAACATGTAAAGCACGTAACAACGGTAGGTTATCATGGCAACTACTGTCTAAATTGATTAGAGAAGCGTATCGTAGTGGAGATGGAAACGTTACGGACAGGGAAATTGATTTAGCATATGGTTTGAAATATAGAAAGGTAAGCAATTAATTCACCTATTTTATTCATTACTTATTTTATACTATATTTATAATGTGACAACAAGTTTGATTTTTCAGTCAATTTTCATGCTATGTAAGTTATATGATTAATTATTAATTGAGAATGCATATTTTTCATGTTTGGCATATTTCATTTGAAACACCACAAGGCTATGTGGTGCAATGGTCGTAAATTTCGCATTAAACAGTTGGATGATAACAAGAAAACTTCTGATAGTGGGATAACTACAGTATTCCAGGTCACTAATGTTTCCTCCAGGAGTGACAAACATCCTCGAGAATCTGAAAATAGATATTATGGGTTCTTAGATGATATAGTTGAGTGTGAATTTAATTCCTTCAAAATAGTTTTTTTCGACATCAAATGGTATAGGCTACGAATGAATGTATGTGATGATGATAGAACACTTATTCAACATGACAATGGATTTCCAATGGTTAAAACATCACAGTTTGAAGCAGGAAAAGATCGCTATGTTTTTCCAAGCCAATGCAAACAAGTCTTTTACTCAGAGGTTCCAGGTGAGAACGAATGGTCATTTGCTATTAGATATGATCTAAGAGGAAGGCCAGTAGAGTATACTATAGAGGAAGAAGATGATGCAGTGGCAGATGAGCAGGAAGATGCATTGACAGACGAAGAAGATATCTTAGAAGATGAACCAGGCATAGGAGATGAGGCAACAATTATTGATGATGATGTCGATGAGAATATTATTGAAAATGACATAATTGATGATGATGATGACATGGTCGATCATTTCAACACCGTTTCTGAATCAGATGTTGATATAGATGTCGATCAGTTGGATGAAGATCAAGAAGATACGGAAGAAGAATATTGATACAGATGTTATGTTCGAGTATGAGCTGGTATGTTATAAATTTATATTTTAATATGTAGGAATTATTGTCTTTAAATAATTTACTAATTATGTGGGTTTGTGGCATGTTGTTTATTATTTCAAACCAATAAATAATGGCCTTACTATTGTTTATTATTTCATAGCATTTGAAGGATTCATTTGATTCTATGGTTAGGTCTCTGAAAAAAACAATTAAACGCTTAAATAGTCAAGATCTGGAAGACAGGCTTTAACCCCACCATAAATTGCTGAAAAACCAGCCTTTAGTTCAGCTTGTTGTGTTGAAGACGAGGGTGGATTTGCATGATCAGTTGAATGAAAATGAATCAGATATTCGGGATGTTTTTTAGGGCAGATCCATAAGCCCCATAGATGAAGATCCCATTGCTGCAGAATTTCTGTTTGCGTTGAAGCACAAGTATAGTGTTGTATCAGAATATAAATCAGAGGAAAACTATACCAAGTCTAAATCAACTGAATCCAGTTCTAGTGCTCTTGAACTTACCGAATTAAAGCCAGAAGAAGGATTTACAATCTCTAATGGGAACGGGTATGGCAGTTCAAATATTGGATTGGATGTCCGGAGCTCTGCAATAGGCACTGGACCTGATTGTAATGAACCCCAACTAATTCAATGTGATGAAAATATGGACTTTGATGATGATCAGCAAAACAAGCTAGAGCATTTTGGCAATATTGAAGAAACTGAAGAGGCTTCTTGTGATCAATTAAATCAACTCAGCCATAAGACATCTACTGCAGGCTGGTTTGTATCAGAAGGAGAATCGGTTTTGCTTTCCCATGATGATGGATGCTACTCTTTTCATGATATAGAAAATTCAGAGGTGTGGAGGTTTTAATTATTGTACTTAATTTTGGGGTTTATGGGTTTTATAATTTATACATTTTGGGATTTTCTATTAGAAATAGGGAAAATCCTAGGGGTTAGATTATTCTCATGGTTTAAATTTCTATATTTGAAATAAAACTCACCAAATTCTATTTAAAAAAATTATTTGCCTAAATATTTGATGTAGTTTAAATAGGATGTAGTTCATTTCAAAAACTGTTGAAATTTTCTAGAAACTATGATTGGGATTTCAAGAATATTTATGCACTCTTTAAATTTTCCCTTAACATAAAGGGAATTTGATGTATGAGTAATACTCAGTATTTTTTTTTCCAATCTCCAGGAGAAGGCTGAATATAAAGCTCCATATGGGCTTACCCCAAACATGTGGGGTGATTGCTGGTTGATCAGAGCAGCTGGTTCAAATGGTCGCTCTGGAAAATATGTTGTAGTAGCATCTGCAGGTTGTACATTGGACTCAGGTTTCTGTTCATGGGACTTTTATAATAAATAAATTATGGCATTCCATACTGAATCAGAGGCCTTCACTTCAACGTCCAGTACCATCTCTCCAGTTTTGGCAGAGAGGGATGTCTCGAGGAGAAATTTTGGCTTTGAAAATGTTGTGCCAGAGAATCAACATTGGTGGTACAGGCCATGTGGGCGTCTTATGGTATCTACTGCTAGTGCCCAAAAGACAGTTAATATTTATGATATTCGTGATGGAGATCCTGTGATTTCAATGTGTTTGTTTTGAAAGTTTAGGTTTCATAGTAAATCATCAATGGGCTCTGAAATAAGGCACATTGAAATCTTGGATACATTTTTCATGCCAAAATCAGTTGTATCTTCCATAAATACACAATCTTGGACCACTCTGTATAAATCTGCTTCTCAGACAATATTACATCTCCCTCATTATACAGGTGGTGTTCTTACATGCATAACAAAGGCATTGTTTTTGCAATCATTTTATAAGTCACTAGATATTGTGGGTATAAGGATCTATGGTCTCCACATGAAACTGTGTTGCCCGGAGACTCACTCTGCCTGTTCTTAAATTTGTAAAAATAGTAGTATGCCAATGCTTCTTTCATTTTGTATGCATAAGACGATTTTTTGTCAAATTCCATAATTGTTTTTAAGTTTTATCCATCCCATTTTTGTTGTGAATGCACAGGTTTTTGGCTCAACACAGATCTATTATATCTTTGTACTTTTCCTTTACGAACTATTTGAAATTTCTAGTTATATTTAGAGGTTTCTTTTAAGGGATGAGGGTAATTACTTGGATTTAGTGCTTCCCACTCTTAATAGAGGCTTACAGTAAACTATGACACATTGTGATGTATATCAGTGGTAGTTGGGTCAGTAACAAAATCAGTTTCATGCTTCAGTAGATTTATTCTTCTTGGAATGCTTTCAGCTGACAAAAAAAAGGGAATGAAACACGCAACCAGTCCCCTTCCTTTTATTGGACCACCTGCTTTCTTTTTATGAGAGGATCTACAGGCTAAAGTTACTAGAAGTGGTCAAAAGTGAGTTTGGTTAGTTGGCAAAGTCCAACTATTCTTAGCCCTCAACAATGTTTAAATAATTCATAGGCATGTTAACCCCTCCTAGACTGTGTTGCGTAAGTGGGTTTTGCAGAATTTTATGCACTTAGGGTTAGACTCAAATTTTGAAATTTGATGTAATTAGGATTATATTCAAGTGATGGCCAAATTGGTAAAATTGATACTCAGCCATAGCTGAAAGGCAGTAATATGCAGTGGAGTCATTCTATGAAATGATTCAATTTGGCATGTGAATCTCACATCTAAGGGCCATTAAAATCCCATGGATGGAGACTGATCAAGATTCAACATTCTTGTTACTATTAGTGGAGTTGGGTATGGCACAAGTACAATAAAAATACTGGCAACAATAGTAACATCATAGATTCAGAATCTTAATCTCTATATTAAATGAGCATTAGAATGTAACTTGATTTCAATAAAATCTCTAACAGGTTTGTTCTAAATCGGACCTGAAATGCTCACTTGTAAAGATGTTTGAGGCTTGAGGTTGTATGACACTGCAACAATTGACTTGTTGAGTACATGATGACATTAGGTCATTGTGAAACTGAATATATGCTACTTCGGTATGAAGATTGATTACACAAACTGTGTTTTCTAAATAATGTTTCCAATGAAACCTGAAATGGCTCTTGTTACGCTGAAAACATCTATCATCTTTAATATACTATCAATTTGAGTGACAAGGGTAGCTAAATCACATGAAAATGCTCCGAAGATGTTACAGATGCATGGAAGCTCTGGAAATTTAGCCCCTCACTATGTTATCTGATGCAGGGGCATTAGGCCCAAGACAACTTTTGTACATAAATAAATGTAAAGGGGGGTCTCATGTTTTATTTCGCTATGAAATTATCCATAGTTGAGCTAATTTAGTTAATTTGTAGAGAAAATGTAACTACCTGAATGATTAATGGGCACCTGAAGAGATAGTCAGTTTCAGAAGTTAAGCTAATTCTAGGAGTCTGTCTCTGTCTGTCAGAGCGTTAGTCTCAGAGTTAGGAATTTGAAAAGTTTGTGAGTCATCGAGAAATTCGAATTGATTCATTGTAATTGATATAAAAATAAACCTCCGTGACAGAGTCGATAGACCTGCACAGAAGACCTGCAAAGAGAACTGCATAGATCTACATAGGGAAGAGGAGGCCATTGTATCGAAGATCTAGCCGAGGACCAGGAGACTGTAAGAAATTTCATTTATATAAGGAATCTGTTAGTATTATATGTGCGTTGATTGAGTAAGTTTTCTGTGTGTGAATATATGTACGCATCTTGGTGAAAGATAATTGAAATCCCGTGGTAATTAAGAAACCCTGTGATGAGGTTATGTGCATATAGACTGGTTGAGTTCTCGGTGGAACACGAGCTAATGACATATTAATTATGATCATTGGTGAATTCCACATATAATTGTGTCAAACAGTTGGGGAATTTCTCTATAATCAGTTGTGTGAACAGAGGGTGAATTAGGTTAATGACATTCCCGTGCGCCTGTGGTAGAGCAAGGAGATGCTGTGCTCGAACCTTTGTGAGCTAGGTAAAACCTCGTAATGAGTGTTTTGAATGTGTAGGCGATTGAATGAACCAAGGACCGGTGTATCGATTTGCGGAGTCGATACTAACCTTGTCGGAACCATAAGACATAAACCATGGCATATGTAATGCGTCATGTCTCCTTGAAATGGTCGTGCCCGAGTTTTTTTGGTATGGCCACGCAGAGGATGAACAACGAGGCAAATTTCAATGGCAGTAAGGCATTGGTAAGCAGACGGAACCTGGAGTAAGAGTAGTCGGAACCTTGAGGACCGCACAGTAAAGAGGGGTTTCTGGCATATCGCACCGTCTTTGTATGGTAAGCGGTATTCACCATTTGGACGCAATCAATTTCATAGGCTGACACGTGGCCTTGAGTGGTTTTTAAAACCCACTCTCATCGCGAGTTAACGATCGTGCAACTAACTCGCGCGATATCCAGTTGGATCGTTGGATCGTTGGATCGTCAAGGCCAGAGCGACGTATTATCCACCGTTGGATGTGGAAAGGCCGCTAGCACTAGGTCCCACGCGTATATACGTCGACTATTTTTTTCCTAACTAAGGTTCAATGGAGGTATTAATATTTCACGGTCGAATTACGTTCATAACAATTGGAACGCCCACAATTCATAACAAATATTGGAGATTTACTGTCCTGTTTTAAAGTTTCATTTTTTTTTTTAGAAATTGAACCCGCTGTCGGTATACCAACGCTTCGTAAGCGTCGGTCTTCCGACATTTTGAACGATTCCACTTTCTTCGGTCTTGCAACGTTCATTGATATTGCGACAGTTCTTGGCGTCGGTATTGCGACGCATTTGGAAAGCATGGACGCTTCTGGAAACCGTCGGTCTTGCGACACTTTTGTACGGCGTCGGAATTGTGATAGTTTAGAAACGTCAGAAGAGCGACAGTATAAAGACGTCGGAAGAGCGACGTTCAAAACTTCGGACCACATTTCTTCAGAATTGCGACAGTTCTTAATGGCGTCGGTAATGCGACGTTTCTGGAAAGCGTCGGTCTTTCGACACTTTTGCAATACGTCGGTCTTGTGACACTTTTGTAGGGTGTCGGAATCACGACAATTTGGAAACATCAGAGGAGCGACAGTATAAAGACGTCGGAAGAGCGACGTTCAAAATGTCGGACCACGTTTTGTCGGAATTACGACACTATACAAGCGTTAGAAGAGCGACAGTTTGTTAAACGTCGGAAGAGCGACACTTGTTTGGAAGCGACGGAAAAGGTGTCGCTATTGCGACACTTTGTCGAGACGTCGGAATTGCGACGTTATGATGAACCACGTTTTTTCTGTCCTCAAACTGTCGCTCTTGCGATGACTATGTGTCGGAATAGCGACGCATTGGCTGTTGGAAATTCCGCCAAATTTTCTAGTGTGAAATTTCCATTCAACAATTTTTGTAATTCCTTTTTAACAATTTACCTTAAATTTGGATTCATTCTACTTTGGGGTTTTCTAACTAGTTTGACATTTTCTTGAATATAAATGTGATGAATACAAGTTTTAGGATCAATTTATTTCATATCAGTATATTCCCATGCATAAGCAGAAGAATGTTTTTGTAGCATCATTATTAATTTTCCATTTTGAAGTTCCTCTAGGTTATTTTTAATATTTAATGTTTTACCTAGAAAGACTTCTACTTGATAATTTCCAAATTTCTGCATAGAATGTAAAAAAAATTGACGTGATGATAAATTTTCCATGTTACATTGTTCCTAAAAACTTTGATTTTGTTCACAGTAAGAAGAATAGTCATTATTATTCATCAAATTGACTAATTGTTTTTCTTCATCTAATTGTGAAAAAATAATAAACTGGGTGCATGTTATCAAAGTTTTCATTATCATCATCTATCCATATTTCACTTTTTACTTTGGTTATATTTTTTTCAGGAGGATACAATGTGAATTTATTAGTGGAATTTCCATCACATATATACATATCTCCCAATCTACAACTTATGAATACATTTCTTGTAGTTAGCCAAGGTCCACCTAAGATCAATGGATGGCCTCCTCCTTTGTTCTTGGGAGTTAAAATCATAAAGTCTATAGGATATTCCCAAGAATATAGAGAAACATACACATATTCTAATACTCCATCTAGTTTAATAACATATATGTCTACTAATTGTAACAATGTTGGAGTATACTGAATATTTCAAAGTTTTCGTTGCTCCATGGTCGGTTTACTCATGATATTAATGGATTCTCCTAGATCAATTAAAGTATTTGGGATCTTAATACCACTGATATGGATTTTTACAATAGGGCTTCCTGGATCGAAATATTTTTGGACAATATTTTTCCCCATCACAATATCAACAATTTTCCCTACCAATTGGATCTTTTTAATGTTTTTTTTTCTTCCAGATTTTCTAATACATAGCTCGATGGTTTTTACAAATACTAGAATTTCCTTTATTTCTTGTAGTAAAGGAATTTTTATGCAAACATTATTAAGTTCATCTTACATGTCATAAGCTAGTAGAATAATTTACCTTTATATTCCTTTATAAATTTTAAGTCTTTTGGGAAAAGGTGGTTCTTGTAAAGAAATATAAGGTTGTTTTATTAGAGGAAATGTAGGAGATTATTTTATTTTATCATCCTTTGATTGTATAGGGACATATTACCTTGGAAAAGTACTTTCTTGATCAATACCTTCATATTTTTAACGAATCTCATCCTCTTTAGATTCCTGGATGATAATTGTTGGCGACTTCTTTTGCAAAACTCTACTAGGTCTAAGTTGGACATCATTTAGACCTAGTGGTGTTATCATACAAGCTTGAAACATTTTTCCTTCAAAATTATAAATATCTTATTTATTTTTATTATTTGGGTTAGGAAGTGGTTGATCATGAAGTTGATTTGGTTTTTGAGGAAATGGTAATGAAAGTTGTTGGCTTGGATTTTGAAATTGAGAAAGTTGAGTGGGTTGCGGAAAATATTGTGGTGGAAAATAAGAATAAGGTTGTTGGAATTTAGGATATTGAGGATATTTACCATAAGTGTTTTTCCAACCTTGTGCCCAAGGTAGATTTTAAGATTGTGGAGGCCAGGGTTGCCAAGGCATAAGTGCAGTGAAATTATTATGTGGTTGTGCATATGATTGCGTGTTAAAGCCTTGAATCATATTTGGTTGTGGATTTTTCCATGGTATTTTAGTAACAAAATAAATATATTCAACTTAGCTTGTCCCAACTTAATCTTGAAAGACAATTTTAAGACAAGGTATCGAAGGACACTCCTTAGTATTATGATTCTCAAAACACATGACACAAATTTCTACACTATCAAGGGGACATTTTCTCAAGGAATTTTTCTTTCTACATCTTGGATACCAAATAGATAATGCAACATTCTCAAATTTTTTCTTGTTTTGTATTTTAATGTTATCTATTTTTTTACTAAGAGTCCCTAAAATATATCTTTTAAAATTGTCAAGCAAATTTCCTATTTCAGCTCTACTTATCGTCCCAGTTGTAGATTTATTAATTCTGGTCATGACAGGGACTCTTAGATTTTTCGTAGTTCTAGCCTTACCTCTTGAAATATGTGTACATAGTTCACATATGTCCCTAAATGAAAGCTGAGAAACATCTCCTTTCCCCATTAAATTGAGGAGATCAATCCACTCATCTCTAATAGATTTTAGCAAAAGAGCTTTCAAAATTTCATCATCTACAGTATGCATCTTAGCCCTTTTAACATTATAGGAAAATACTTCAACTAAGTCTTCAATATTTTAAACCTTTTTTTTCATCATTTTAAAGACTTCATCTTTAAGGTTATGGGGCATAAAATAATCCTTATATTTATTTAAGAACAAAATTTTCATGTCTTCCCATGTTCTAATAGTTTGTGTTCCTAACCCCATAAACCATTTAAGTGCTCCATCTTTAAAAGTGGCCGGAAATTTTTTTAATTTTCTAGAATCAAATAAGTAATCAAAAGATTTGTACAAGACTTCAAACTCAAAAAAAAATGTTTCAAGATCTCGATGTCTTATTCCATAGAAATTAGGGAGGATAGAGGGTGAAATATTATTCATTGTGGCTATGGCATCATCATCAAAGATGGGAAATACAAAAGGTTTTGGATCTCCTATACTACCTATTCCACCTCCAATCATAATTTCACCATTCACATTATGTACTTCTCCTTTCCCTTCCATTGTAGATTAGTTAGAGCTAATATAGGGTTCTGTGATTGGATTAACTAGCTCTCCTTTTGTTTCTTCTACTAATGGAACATTAGAATAAGTTTCTTCTTCTTCTTCACTAGGTACTTTTAGTTCTTGTCTATAATTTTTTCTCCAGATGAAGAAAGAACCAATATTTGTATGTGAAATGTATGTGCACTATATATGCTAGGATTTCTTGTGCAAATTAAGGGAATTATAAAAATGAAACTAATTGCAAGGATGGGTGATTTATTTTCATACAATTTGGAAACTAATGAGGCACATGTTCTTTCAATCCAGAGTCCTAACTAAATAAGTTAAGCTTTTGAAATAAAATATCTATCTAAATTGCAAAGATCCACACTTAATTCTAAACATTAAAAGGAACTGGTTGAAAATAAAAACATGAAATAAAAATAATTGTAATCTACAGCTGTAGAATTGAACATATTATGCACTAGTTGCTGAAAAGAATTATTTAATATAAATTGAAAATAAATAAATAAATTCTAATTTAAATGTTGTGAGAAAACTGATAGTAAAAGCTAATCTATAAAAGGTAAAATTTCCTTAAAAGGAAATGAAAATGAGATCTAATGTAAAAGCCATGAAATCACAACCTAAGGATGATTACTAATGTGCACAATTAACTCCTAAAATATACTTCCATTTAGAATAACATAACTTGAAAACAACTAAGAAGAATTGAAATTGAATGATAGAACAACTAACTAATACTGAAATTAAATAATAAAAAGCTAAGTACAGGTAACAAAAATGCTTTAAATCAATAACTAGTTTTGGTATTTTCTATTTATGAGTACTCTGTAACAGAAATAAAACAATTAGAAATATGACTTATAAAAAGAAAAAATTCTAAGAAACATTAATGAAAACAAATCAAAACTAAAAACAAAACCTCACAGCTCGCAGGGGGCCCTCTTGGAGTGCAATATTGATTAACGATCAAAGAATTTTCACACACATTAGGAAGTAACGGGAACTTGTATTATGAAAACGGAGTATCAGTTTTTCCACAAAAATGATTACGAACTTAATAACAATAATCACTACTCTATTATTTGTCTCTCTCACTGTTATTTATATAAATTATAAAAATGAATTTGAAAGAGTTTTATGCAGAAAATTTGTAGGAAAAATTGACACCTATGAGATCAATAACTAAGAGTCCAATCTCTTTATGAATTTATATTGAAAAATAAATTCATAGAAGATTTCGTATTTTAACAGCTAAGTGCCTCGCTCGCTTGATTCTCTTCTTTCTATGTTTAACTGCAACACACAATTTCCAAGTTTGACTTGGCCTTTGGCTTCAAGATCTCCTATCTCTCATAGCTTGCCAAGAAATGCCAGTAGGTGGTTATCCATCTGGTAGCGAAATTTCATATTTTGACAGTATTCTTTCTTCTTCTTGAGCATTAAAACCTGTCTAACAATGGATTCTGTTGTAGAAATGGATATCAAATGCAAAATGTCCAAAATTTGGTTGCTGGAAGAATACCTTTGTCATAATTTAACTAAAAACAAAGAATTTAAATATGGATGATTAATTCCTTGTAGAAATTTATCTTTACCTTAATATGCTAGGGTTTTTTTAGATTAATAACAAAAAGGTGAAATGTGATGAAAAAAAGGATAGTAAAAAATATATATTTCTAAACTTCAACCCCAGGTTGGCCCATTTGCTAACAACTATCACAACGCTTCACATATTGTTTGGCATCCTTGAATAAGGAAGGTCAAAAGTAGTGAATGTGAAGAATTTTTTATGCTATTCTCTTATCAACAAAATGGTCCCCACAAGGCTCATCATGGGAAGCTCTCAAGATATCAAACACTTCCTCTTCTCTTACACATCTACAAATAATAAGGTCAGGTCCAGTATAGAAGAGCTCTCCTTGGATCCAGGTGTATGAAGAAATTTTTTGAATGATCCTATTCCTTTCTCTAGCGGATAGGTGTGGGGGTGTTTTTCCTGTGAAAAGATAGTTAGCCATGTTAGCAAACCAATGAGAGTTTGTTGAAACAACAAAAATATGCTCGTCAGGAAATGAATCATATACATGAATTACTTGACCAAGATTGTTTAATCTAGAAAGATAATTAGGTATTAAATTTTATTTTCTTGACATATATATTATAGTAACATTGAATTCCTATAGCAAAAAAAACCATCTAGTTACCCCACCACTAGTTAAGGGTTTATTCATCAAATATTTTATGGCAGAGTGATTCATATGTATAAATAATTCATAACCTGTAATACAGTGCCTGAATTTATTAATATCAAAAACCACAACTAGAAACTCTTTCTCTGTTACCTTATATTAAATTTCAATAGATGACAAGTTTTTACTAAAAAAGTAAATAACATAGGATTTCTTATTTTCTTCCTATCCCAATACTACACCAATGGCAGTCTCTGAGGTGTCTGAGGAGATATGAAATGGAAGGGACCAATTAGGACCCCTCAAGTCTGGTGCCTATACTAATTATCCTTTATATTCTTAAAATCTCATTGGCAAGCCTCGATCCAAGATAAATCACTATCCTTAGCTAATAATTGAAAAAGAGGGGCAAATATCTAGGAAAAATTCGTAATGAATCTTCGATAGTAACCTGCATGTCCCAAGAATCCTCTCACTTCCCTTTGTGTTTTTGGTGCAGGCAGGTGTATAATAACATCTAATTTGACTAAATCTACCTGGATACAATTATCATAAATAAGATGTCCAAGGACCACCCCTGCTTTTCACATCAATCTAATTTTCTTGTCACTCAAATCAAGGCGAGCCTCTTGACACCTATTGAGTAATTTCCTTAAAGTTTGAATGGATTCCTGAAAAGAATCACCAAATCCTAAAAATTCATCCATATAAACCTATACACACTTGAGGTCAGGAAAAATAGCCAGGAATTCCCTTTGAAAAGTAGTGGGAGAATTACAAATTCCAAATGGAAGCATTCGATAAGCAAATTTCCCCCATGGACAAGTAAAGGTAGTCTTGTCCTGATCCTCAGTTGAGATTTATATTTGGTTATACTCACTGAAGCCATCTAAAAATGAAAAGTAATTTTCAAAGAACTTTGGACGTCTACCCCTGATGATGGACTCACTTAGATAGTCTGAAATGTTGGGTGATTAAAAAAACTCAGTAACAGGTTATTCCTCTCTTCTATAAACTATCTCACCTGTATGGATTCTCTCTTTAAATGAAAAGTAATTTTTACTTGCAAGGGTATCTAGCACCTGATCAATGAAGGGAAGAGGAAAGTAATACTTGAGAATGGATTTATTTAATTATCTATAATCAATAAAAATGCACCATTTAACATCCTTTTTCGGTACTAATACCAGTGAAGAGACCCACTGGCTATCACATATAGGATAGATAAAACCACCATCTAAGAGTTTTTTAAGTTCCTCTTTAATAACCTCTCTTAGTTCAGGGTTCATTCGCATTTGGGGTTGTTGGACAGGTCGGGTACCCTTTTCAAAGAACTTTCAAAGAATTCAACTTTTCAAATAAATTTCAAAGAATTCAACTTTTCAAAGAACTTTGGACGTCTACCCCTAACATTAGGGGAATTTTGAGGTCTAAAATGGGCCTCCTAAAGAAATTATAAAATAATAGTGGAAAAAATCAAATAAGATTTGATGACATCATCAAATTTTAGAGGGAAAAATGAAAACTGTTTTTCAACTTCAGATTTAATTGTCCCAAATTTTCACTGAATTCTCTGTTTTAGCACTGGTTGACGCTAAATTTAATTTCATCCATGAGTAATTATACAAATATCACATGTCCTCACATGAAAAAAATAGAAATGATATAAAAAGTCCAGATTGCCAACTACGCTTTTTATGTATTTCTCATTTTTCGTGTAGTAGAGTTCATCGAAAGTATGCAACATGGGTACTCCTTGGATGAGGAATTAAATTTCGCATCCAACGAGTACTCCCGCTTGAAATTTGAGTAAAAATTTTGGGAGATAAGTTGAAAATACGAGTTGAAAAAGTAGTTTTATTATTTTATTATTTTTTAATATTTTTACCCTTTTATTTAAAAATGGTAAATCATCCCCCATGGTTGACATCATCATCTTGAATCCTATTGGTTGTTATAAAGTTTATTTTTGTTGTACATTTTTCTTAGGAGACCCATTTTAGACCTCAAAATTCCCTAATGTGATGACTATAAATATAGTCCAAAATCACAGATTCTAAACTTGCAGAAATATTCTCTCCTTTCACAAACTATCTCACCTGTATGGATTCTCTCTTTAAATGAAAAGTACTTTTTACATACAATCGTATCTAGCACCTGATCAATGAAGGGAAGAGGAAAGTAATACTTGAGAGTGGATTTATTTAATTATCTATAATCAATAAAAATGCACCATTGAACATCCTTTTTCAGTACTAATACCGGTGAAGAGACCCACTGGCTATCACATATAGGATAGATAAAACCACCATCTAAGAGTTTTTGAATTTCCTCTTTAATAACCTCTCTTAGTGCAGGGTTCATTCACATTTGGGGTTGTTGGACAGGTGGGGTACCCTCCTGAATATAGATATGATGGGTACATGTTTCAGGAGGGATTCCTTTCATATCCTCATAACTCCATGCAAAGGCATCAAGATGATCTTGCAACAAGATCATAAGATGCTCCTGCTGGGATGGGCCTACGTCTAAAGTAATGTGTAAATATTTTCCTAGATTGACCTCAACAAGAATAGTATCAGGCTCGTGGAAACCTGTGGTGGCTATTAAACTCTATAATGATTAGGATGAGGATTGAGGATCACAATTTTCCTATAAACTTGGACTAAAAATTTGATAAAGTGATTCAATATTTTTCAGAGTGTCTGAGTTATCTAGAAAATATCAGATCACACCCTCCTCAATCGACTCAGTAAACTAATGGCTCATAGAAAGGGAATGAATATCCTCACCACTACTATCATAATACAACCGTAAGGTATCAAGAAGCTCCTATATAGATCTGGCAGGTGGGTACAAGGTGACCTTTTTCCTAGCACCCCAGTGGGAAATTTACATGTCACCAGAGTGACATCGTATATAGGCTTATGTTGTGGCAAACCATGGTTGTCCCAAAATAAAAGGGTGCCCCCCAATAGGATTTTTTGGTTGTAACACAATGAAATATGTGGTGTACTCCCATGAATCAATCGATACAACCATATCATCTACCACACCCTCCCGGTTGATTTTAGATTTATCAACAAGTTCAAGCACAGTGAGGGTAGGACGAATGTGGTTCAACCAAATTTGTTCCATGGTTTTCCTAGTCATAACAGTAAAATCTACTCCAAGATATATTAACACATTGGGAAAAAGGATATCACCTATATGAACAGAGACAACTAGGTTTCTAAGATCAATATATTTCTCAACTTGAGCACATCGTGTCATCAACTCAGTTGCTCTCCCAAAAAACTGGATAATGTGAGGTTCAACTCTCTTCCTCCCTATATTTTTAAGACAAAATTCCATAAAAATATTAGTACATATAGGAATCTATTTTATAGCATGTAGTAGAGAGACTTTTATACAAATATTATTCAACTCGGAAGTTAGGTCATACTCGAGGGTGGGGTAAAATTTATTCACAACCAACCTCTCTGAAAAGGGAGGTTGATTCGAAGAAGAAGGTAAGGATTATGATTGTATGGGAACAAGCTGAAAATTGGTATTATTGTTTAAAATATTAGGAGTTTCCTCAGTTTTCTCCTCAATGATTACTGCAATTTTTTTTTTTTTTTTTTTTGGTTTTTTTGAGTTTATTACCCTTCCCGATCTCAACTAGAGGTCATTTGACCCCAACTGACATGGACTGATAAATAGGGAAGCAAATCGGTCCAATAGAATGAATCATTTGTACCACTTTATTATTTGGGTTAAGAACTGGTTGTAATTTCAACTGAGGTGGTCAAAATGCTAGTGGTGGTGGCATGGGTTGGGTCTGCTAAGGTAACAAAGCTAGTAGTGTAGGTTGTGCCATGGGATAAGGTGATATGATGTGGGATATGACAATGTAGGCATGGGATATAATAATGAGAATGTGGCGGGCCCCTCCATCCTTGTTGCCAAGGGGGAGGAGGAGACTTCACATACTCAGAATGATTCCCATGTTGCCAAGACTGAAGATAATTCTTTTTTTGATAGGAATATTATGGTGGATTATAACTAGGAAAATATGGCGCAAGTTGAGAAATCATACCTATACTTACCTATTGCCATGACTTCTATGCCACCATAGCATGCAATGTCTCAGGTACCAAATTCTCTCCCTCAAATGTTGATTTTAATATTTATATGGATGGGAATTATTTGGTAGGATGCTTCCCTACACATATTACACAAATATTAGCAATTTTATCATCTGCAATACACTCACATAAAGATTGTTTTTTCCTACATTTTGGACAGTAAATGGATAGTGTTTCTTGTTCTTCTACTAATTTCTGCTAAAAGTTTAAAGAATATATTTATTTACTAACAATATTCATATTTTCATTTTTAATATTATCCATTTTATTTTCCAAACCAATGATCATGGCAACTGTAGATCCAAATCTAAATTTTCTAGAATTGCTCCTAATTACCTTACCATATCTGGTTTGGTTTCGTGAAAGTTCCCTGCACAGGTCACAAATCTAATAAAAAAAAATTGATTAATGTCTCCTTGTACTAGAAAATTCAAATAATTTCTAGAATCATTAGAAATCCCTCATAGAAACAAGGTTCTAACAATTGTCATATCAAACTTATGCTTTGTTTTTTGAAGAATACATAAGAATCTCACCCAATAGTATTCCAAGGTCTCATCATCACCTTGTGCAATGGTAAAAATCTCACCCTACATTTCTCGTTTTTTTCAATATTCATGATATTTATTCAAGAACAACCTCTTCATTTTCTCCCAAGAAGTTATAGTATTCCCTCCCAACCCCATGAACCATCATAAAGCTGAGTCCTTGCGAGTTGTAGGGAAAAGCTTTAGCTTTTGGGAATCCATAGAATATTCATAAGTCCTACACAATATATCAAACTTAAAAAGAAAAGAATCAATATCTTCATGCACTTCACTGTGAAAATGTGCCAAGAATGAAGGGTGGAATATTATTCATTTGAACCAATTCATGTAGGTCCACAATTGGGAACCCAAAAGTGGACTGATCCTCCGTTGGATGGTTCTCATCGACCCCTTCACCATGCACATATTCATTATCTACCATATTTCCTCCTCCTAAAAGACCACTTCCTGCAAAATATGAAATTTGACTGTGGTTTAGATTTAAGTTTTTCGTCCAAACAATCTCCTTCTTCCCTTCTACTAGCTCTGAGATTCCTGAATTGTTGTCCTCAAATTCCAGGTGAAAAGTCCACCGTGATGTGTCTATTTTTAATTAGAATTATTGCCTGCAAAAAAAGGCCCAATGTGAGAAAAAATTTATGGTTTATCAATATTTCCTCTACCCTTCTTGGGCTTCGGACCCCTACCTCTCCTAGTCATGCAATTTAAAATAAATCAAACTAGAAATAATCAACAAACTTGTAAAAAATTATTGTTGGAACAAATCAGTTTGAAATAAAATGCTACAACTAGTTCAAAAAAATGACTACAACACACAATTAATACAAAATATATTCATTTAGGAAATAGAAGCACACTGCACCTTAAAAAAAAAAACAGACTTACCTCTACTGTTGTTACACAGCATTTTGTCACTGTCCCTGTAATCCCCATCTCGCCTATTGGAGGGTCATTTATGTGACCAATAATTAGTTTCATGCCTTACAAAAACCATCATTGCATTCCTTTTCATGAGAGTAACATTCCTCCTG